>JANZXV010351070.1:0-11644 GCA_027576455.1 Erythroxylum roigii
TGAATTCCAAGTTCATGTAAGGGCATATAACATTATAAATCATTAACATATACACCCAAATGACTTAAATACATCTTAGAACTCGTATACATCCATATGTATATATCAATATACAGTAGTATCTCCAAATACAGTATAGCACAAAAGGGCTCCGAAAGTCCGATGTTACATATTTTTTTGATAAAAATGCTGAGTACATAAATAACAAATGATATTATAATTCACAAAAAAGGAAGTTCACGTAGTTTAATAAAGATAAAAATACAAAAAAATGATTGAATAAATAATGATAAATACCTAAAATAGATGTAGGTGTAATGTCAACAATGTTATTTCGATTATCAGTTGAAATCATCTTCTTTTCTAATTGAAGTTGAACCCTTTTGTAATTCACCATCATCAGTTTCACAGTAATAGATAACAGTGAATTGTTGTCTTTCATCTGGTGAGTGGATGTGAGTAGGTTTTATATGAAGAAGAAATGTCTTGGTTTTCAATTCTACGTGTACCTTTTTTAGAGGAAGTTCGAAACTCTTGTTATGGGAAGATAAAAATGTAGAAAATTAGTCTTATGATAAACATATCATAATTTTTGTTATTAAATGTAAATCTATTTGTAGTAAGTTAAAAAAATATAACCTGGTGGTAAAATTGCATAGTTTCGATTGTGCTCAACTTCAAGAGGTTTTCACCAAGTTCGCCAAAAATAGAAGCTGTGATAGTTCCTGTTTCGTCACTTAAATCAACATGATTGTGGCATCTACATTTGTAAACAAAAGTTAACGAGAATATGTATGTTACTTAGATATAATGATTTATTTACTAAAAGCTTGTTATAAAAAACAGAGTAAAATCAGAAATTTTGAAATTCCTAACAACCGTGACATGTTAAATCACTCCCGTGAGAAGGTCTGAGGTATGTGACTTAACATGTTACACCTGTGAGAGGTATAGTGAAGGTAACATGGGTGTGACTTAACATGTCACACCCGTGACATATTGGAGGTTGTCAAGTCGAAAAAGAAAACTTTCCCAACAAACACGTTGTATCAAAAGAAAAGGAAAAAAATTAAAAAGACAAAAAGAAATGCCTGGGTTCAGTTGGGAGCTTCTACCTGCAAGAATTATAAGTGAATGTAATTCCATATGTAGCTGTTGTCTAGCGAAAGAACTTTTTGCAAGCCATATATTGTACATTTGTAAAATGTGTTGAAAGGAAATATGAGCTTCAATCCATGCTGTCTGCAAATATATAGATAGATTTTTGTTAGAAATATTAATATCAGATAGACAATGTGTGAGGCAAAAAGCTTACATAAGAATATATAATGTATTTATCTTACTGGTGGATTTCAAGAAGATAATCTGGGTAATTTTTTGATGTGAACCAAAAGATACATCAGGATTATATCCGAGATAAGCTTATTGGTTAATAAGGTTTTTGAGCTCCTTATTATTTCTTTGGACCCTGAAAAATGATAATTATAAACATAAAAACATTAAAATATTCTTAAATTTGTATATAATTTTGTCGTAATTAGAGCGAAGATAAAAATGTGGCAATACCAATTTTTAAGATCTGAAGCTTCTTGTATTAGTGGATCCATAAGAATTTCGGAGTCAAACCAAATGGATAATGTAACACCTAAAATACTTCAATTTTAAGGTAAGAAGTAAGAATTAAATAGAAGGATAAATAAAAGAAAAAGGTAAAAGCCTGATGAACAAAAAATAAAATTACAATTATAAAAGTTAACGTTTAGCCTGCGGCACACAATTATGGGATAAGTATGTAAGGATTCGGCAATTTGTTCGCCCTCATTAGTAACAAAAGCATTCCACATTAATAGTATACGGTTTGTTGCCTAATATAAAAACAGAAAATGTTAGAAAAAATAACTCAATCTTAGGTTTTAACAGCTGTAGAGAATAATAGAGATTGTAACGTACTGTTTGTTGGCAAGAATGAATTTTTGGACAGTTGAAAGTCTGCCATCTTTCCTGATTTCTTTCTGATCCAAGACTTCAACAATGACACCCAAAATATCTATCACATGTTAAAGATAAATATAATTAGATATAATACCCAAAAAAAGTCAAAGTTCTAGAAATAAATAGATAAAGGAGCTAACCCACTAATTTTTCATTGTTGATTATATAGTTGATAAGATTTATAAATGATGTATAGTTGAATTTCATAAGGATGATGTTGTCATCATCTGCTACAGCTTCAACAATAGTGTGACTTGTAATTATCCATTAAATTTTTTAAGTCTTCAATTTGGTACTAAGGCAGAATTGGTTTCACAATGTCGTTAAAAATGATATATTTCTTATATGGCTGCAAAATATGACTCATTAGTTGGATATCATTGTTAAAGATAATCGCTTCGACTTGCGATCCTTGTTAATAATAAACAAACAGTTAATAATAAAGTCTTAAAAAAGGGAAGAATTTTAATGAAGAAAGGATAGTTTTCATAACTCTGAATCAAAAAAGATAAACTTTTGTCTCTTCGATGGCATGCTTGGTGATGTAACAATATCTTGTTTTTCTTGGACAGTAATTTCATATGACCACCATTGAGCACCAGGTAAAATATCCTTGATGAATTTACGTTTTTCCATCCTTTTAAAATTTATTCAATAAACTAATTAGTAAAAAATTTTGTACAGGAAATGAAATTAAATAAAATAATCAACAAAAAAGTTTTTTATGAAATGAAATTAAATAAACTTAAACAAAACAATTCATATACCTTTTGATAGTTTTATACTTTATAATTTGACTAATTGGAAAATTTCACGGAACACAATATTTCTCGTTTTTTGTGCAAGTTTTGAAGACTCAAAAGTTCCTAGAATAATCAGAACTTTAACTGATTCAGAAGTCCGAGGTCTTGACAAAGCCATATATAGTTGTCCATGTGAGAATACAGGCTGATGAAGATAAATTCCAACATAATCAAGCTTTTGACCCTGGGATTTTTTAATGGTCATTGCAAAACATAAACGAAGAGGGAATTGTGTTCTAGTAAAAGGTATTCCATTTTTTTCATTCTCTAAAGATTACAAAGGAATCTTAGGTATAAAAATTATTTTTCCTTTGTGAGGTCCAAAGGCAATTTCTATAGAAATTGTATGGTCTTTTAATTGCCTACATATCAACCTTGTCCCGTTGCATAGTCCCTCCATTGGATTTAAATTTCTTAGGAGCATAATTGGAGAGCCTTCTTTAAGTAACAGTTTGTTTAGAGGTAGACCTTTAGAATTTAAAGAATTGAGAAAATCTTCATAATCTGCTTGATGCCTTTGGTCAATTGTTTTGTCAAAACTCATGCATGAATGCAGATTTCCTGACAATTTGCTGATCATCATGTCATTAATTTCATTAACATAGCCATTTGTTGGACATAGTACACATCAATTTATCATCTTATATGGATCAGATGATACAAGCTTAGGTTAGGGAAGACGTTTTGAAGTAACCTGGTGAAGGCAATGGTGCATTAGAAACATGTATTTTTAAGATTAACTTATTAAGAGATTCATCCTTATTATGGTAAGGAATAATCAGTTGCTTTGGCAAAGAAATTTTTTCTTGCTCGTTGGTTGGTTTTATGCCTTCTTCTACTCGTAATAAAAATTCACAAAAACCTAGATTTGACATAGCTCTCATATTTATTGTCAAAGATAATTTACACATGTGTGGCCAGAGATTCGAATTTAGAAGACTTGAATCAATTAGTTGTTGTTTTGTGGCTTGGTCTATAACTGGCAAAGTTTGACGAAAATCACCGCTAAATACAACGATCTTTCCTCTAAAGGGCTTATTGGAGTCCATGATATCTTGAAATAAGTCATGAAATACTTCAATGGATTCTCGTTTTACCAGGGAAGCCTCGTCCCATAAGATAAGACTAGATTCAAATATCAATTTTGCAATACTGCTCTACTTACTTAATTGACAAACTTTCTTCTTTGAAAAATCAAACAGGATTTTAAAGCTTGAGTGAGTTGTCTTGCCACCAGGAAGCACTGATGCTGCAACACCTGATGTAATAACAACAATCATAACCTTGTGACCGTAAAATTGGAAGAAGAACTTGATACAAGAAAATCTTCCTTGTTCCATCGGGACCATCAATTAAAAAAAACTCCACAAGGAAATATGTATTTCGGCTTGTTATTCAACCTTGAATGTAATAATAAGTCTTCTAGATCAACCTGTATATTCTTCTCACTTTGTATTTCTTTACTAATATGTTCGCGATAGGTAACCTCAAAGCGATAGTCAGCAAAATGATAATCGCTTAAGCTTTTTTCCTATTTGTTCTAGAGATTTATTAATATCTTGATGGGCCATCCTTGTAACATCCTCATATGTACATGCATTATAGGAAGAAGCATGTTGGTAATCAGAACAAAGATCATCTTTGAATGTTTCCCAAAGCTTCTTAGGGTTTGTCAGTGAACGATAGAACAGGAGTGTAGCAAATAAAAGTCTAAGTGAGGTAGGCATTTCAAATAAAACAACTTCATCAAGAGTTTGTTGTATATAAAAATCATATGCTAGCAGTCCCAACTTTAGCGCAGCCTCGCTAAAACAACTTATGTTTTCACCTTCAATAGTTAACAAGTTATCAAATGATGATGGTCCTTTAACATGTGTGAGTGTTAACCTTAAATAATACCTTTCTCCTTCTTTAGGGTCAACAGTAACCAATCTTCCTATCACTTTCTTTCGACTTCTTTCAAACCATGTTTTTGTCTTTCGATTCCAAACAAAATGTTCTAGAAAATCTTTATACAAACATTTCATGATTTTTTTCCTTTTTATTTGACAAATTTATCTTGAAAAATTTAGTCAGCATTGTTTTGGAGAAGTCAATTTTTCTCAACAAATAAAACAAATTTGCATTTCTGTCAAAGGAAATAGACTATTAATTTGGAAGATGAACCTGGACTATATAAACTGATGGATTAATCTCTACTGATCGAAATTCATATATATGCCAAAAAGCTTCAGGAGGTGAAATCCAATGACCTTCTTGAAAATTACTGATTTCATCAATATCAGTTGTGGTCTCTTGATCAACAATGCTAAAATTGACGAGATCATGGCTTTTAAAGACATTTATATAAGTACTTAACAAGCTTCACAGTGGAGCAGATTTCAACATTTATGTGACAATCAATTAGGAGCAAGAGGTACGGATTGTAAGGAACCACCTATCTATTATCAACCTCATGGCTACAAATCTTGACTTTTCGGCCATCATCTCTTCGTCTATAACATGAATAACTGTCTTCATCATAAACAATAAAAGGAGAAAAATTTTTAGGATAATGGTTCTTGCACACATCATTTCTCATGCAAAGGTAATCTTTATTCATAATACCATAAGGACCATGAATCATATGCTTAATGACAAGAGAATATAACCGCAAAATTTGATCAGGATCTGGAATTTCAGCAGATATGATCTGACAGTAAGAATATTGATTTAGCAATTTAGAAAGCGGCATAAGTATCAATAATAAATGAGCATGAGATAATCCACGCTTCTGAAACTCAATAACATAAACACATGTGGCTACGTCTCCAAAGATTTTTTTATCAACTCATTTTTAAGAATTTCAAATTTAACTCTAAAAACTCTAGTCAATAAATCTGGCCTATCTTGTGGCTTCTCATGAAAGTTAAGATTATCTTGAATCTCTTTTCACATAGGGTTGTAAGTCATGGTGAGGAAAATATTTGGCTTACTATACTTATGCACTAGATCCATTGCATCAAGATAACGTCGTTTCATGTCCCTTGGACTACCAACAAATGAAGCTGGAAGCACAACTTGACGGCCAATTTGGAACCTTCTGTTTGACCAACGGTAATGCTGTCCAAAGCCTTTTGCAGTATCTCTATCCTTATCTCATTTTGTCTTTTTCTATGGAAATCAAGTCTAGATGTTTCAATCTTTATGTAAGCTCCCATAACAAATTGTTGAAGTAGTCTTAAGCTATAAAGCAACATAGATTCATGATGTGCTTTTATTTGGAGACGATAACAATAATATTCTCTAGCAGAAACAGTACCATCTTCACAGTATTCTTGATTAGCAACTAATAGTAAAAAAATAAATATGATAAATTAAATAGTAAAAACAAAAAATATTCTAAAAATGAAAAAGGGAAAGACAAACTTACTTGTGTTTTCCATAGTAAACAATTAAGATGGATCAGTAAAAGAGTTGAAATTAACATTAGATCCTTCATCTAAAACATTGCTTCTGTTTCTCTTTGAAATCAATCGCTTAATTCCACGATGTCATCCAGATTCACCACGAGAAAAGAGGATATTGAAGAGCGTCATAACATGCATAGTAACATTGGATTCTATAACTTGTACTCGAGTGAGAATAGACTTAGATGTAAGGACATTTATCAATTTTTTCATCATCGATCTCGGTCCATATATTAGCCACTTATGCTGTACTAGGAAGATTGTAAACACATTGATCAAGGCTTGGATAAAACCTCAAAACTATTGTACGATTCTTAAGCGCTGGAATATACCCAAGACTTTTAAAGAATTTGGCATAGGGATTATCTTATAGAATTGCCATGATCAATTCTAAGGTATCCTAACGAAGTTTATCACAAGTCTGAGTCCTTTTCAGTTCCTCATCAGTGTCAAAGAAATAGAGTTGGATACCAAATACCTTATCAGTTGTTAAAAGTAAACTGTCAAGAAAATGATAAAGTTGACCTTGAACACGAAATATATAAATGCCTTTCTTATTTTTTTGTTAGTTCTTGATCATAACTAACTCCATATGAAGTAAAAGCCACATTGTTATTATATGTACGAACGTTTTTTCCTGAAATGTTCAGATTCTTCATCATTACTAATAAATAATCGTTTCAGAGCATATGGCATTTAAGCAGCGACATTGCAAATCTCTCCTGATGAACAATAGAATGATAGGGGTTCTAGATAAAATCTCTTTGCATCACAATGTTCATAGTTTGGAACAAGATGAAGATGTAGGGGCTCAACAGATAAATTTTGCGAAGATGTTAACTTTGACAAAGAACGATGACAATTTATCCCTTGAAAGATTTAGAAAAGGATTGATAACTTTGTATAGTAATAATAAAAAAGTGGAAAGAACACAAGTAATAAGATTTATACCTTGTTCTTCAACAGATATCATTGAGCAAGGTTGAATTGAAGAGGAAGATACAGTTGGGCAATCTAAATTATGACATGTGATATTAGATGCTTCAACTGTTGATTTGTATGAAGGCTTTCTTCTAGTTAGAGAGAGGAATGAGTTGCATAGACATGATCAACGTTAAAATCAATTGATCGATTTTGTGCTAGTTGACTACTAGATTGACGAATACAAAGTTGATTGGCAGAAGGTTCGCTATCAATGGTAGAATGGAAAGATTGATGACCAAAAAGAAGGTAAAGTAGCATTTCTCTTTTTTGCAGCATGAGCTTCTCTACGTCGTCGTGGGATTCTTTTTTTTTTCATTTTCTCACATTTCAACATACTTTTCATGTCTCTTGTCATTTCTATCCATCGCTGGATGTAGAAAAGAGTGGAACAAATCTAAAGAAGCTAACAATAATTAAAAAATTATTAATCGTTTCTTCAACAACATTTGGCTTCTTTATATATCAATTAATAATATTTTTTGTAAATGTTAAAATCTCTATACTGAAAACATTTATATTACTTTAACTAATGATATATATAAATACATATATTATTAATATTATCAAATGAGACATATATAAATATATATTGTTAATATTAATGAATGAGGGTCTGTAAAATTAATCAATGATGTCTAAAATTTGGAAATGTGGAAATATGACATGAAAAAAAAATGAAGCAATAATATCAACTGTATTGGTGAATATAACACGATACATTTAACAAACCATAGATTTAAGTCATTTAACAAAGAAGGTAAAATTTGAAAAGGTCATCATAATAATATTGTGACATTAATAAAGGATTACAAGAAAAAAAAGGTTATTTTATGCCAATATGATATAACTAAGTATATTAAAAGGCTAAAATTGTATATTTAAACTATTGCTTTAACAATTGATATGGGTAAATAGAGGAAGAAGATAAAGATCATATTATTGAAAAGCTGATAAATGGGACGGATAAAATAGAATTTTATATAAAAGATATTTGGAAAAATAAAACATACCTGAATAGTGAAAGGACCAATAAGAAGAAAACCTTTAAAAAACGATTTTAGAAGACATATTTAAAAGGTTAAATGTGACGATAAAAATTTAAATTATTTATCATTTATTTTGCACAACATAATAAAAGTAAAGGATAAATCTGAGACACATAATTAATGTTCTCAACTCTGTTAAGAAGTCCATGCAAATCACGGGGTTAGGATTTTCATGCAACATTTGATGAAAAAGATAGAAAACAATTTCATTATACATTTTACGTAAGATAATAATAATGAATGAAAGATTAACAGGAGATAATGGGAGACATTTTATTTATTTCCGTTGTCAACTCTATTAATGTGATGCACGTAATTCCTATTCTCAACTTTGTTAAAAAGTTCATCTAAGTGACGATTGGGATTTTTCTATAATAGTTGATGAAAAAGGTAGAAAACAGCTTTATTATATATTTTAGACAACATTATAATCATGATTATATAATGCGACAGATGTAACATATATCTGTTGTCAACTCTATTAAGAAGTTGATGCAAATAAAACGATATAAAAATGAATGTCACCGGTGTGACGTGTTAAGTCACACCCGTGAGACCTTCTCTACTCATGACTTATTGAGTCACACCAGTGACGGATTTTTTCACAGAAAATTTCACTAGAATATAACATCTGTAAATAGCAACATATGGAAAAACAACTTTATTATATATTTTATACAAGATAATAACAAAGAATAAGGAGTTAACATAACAGAACATAATGTGCTACATGTAATTTCTCTTCTAAACTGTATTAAGCGCATATAATCAGTAAATTGATAAAAAAAATTTAATAAACCGAACAACATATGATGAAGGATATAAGAACTTACAAACGGTGGCCAACTCTTGTTTACTAAAATAGAAAAGATGTGATGCCTTGAATATATAGCTTTTTATAGTTTAGAGATGGAGGAATGTGTTATGAGAAGGAAACATTTGTATGGTTAGAGAAGAAAGGATACAGACATGGTTTGATTGACAAATGTTCAGAAAACAAATAATGATCTTGTCTCATCCTTTAATTAAACATAATCTCTTGTTGCTGACTACATGATTATTCAAGATTATTTATAAACGGGTAGATTATTTAGAATAGGGTGAGAAAGTGATGAAAAAAGAGGAGGGATTAAATTTACCGCAGAAAGTCAGATTGTGAAAGTTATGAAAAATACGACATGATTAATTGTCATTAAAAAATTTATTTCTCAACTACTGAGTAAAGATTATTGTTTTCTTTCATTTCCATCAAAGTTTCAGATATAATAAATAATAAGTTAAAATCCAAGGGTATCCTAATAAATTTAGTAATTAATTTTGAAACTAATTCTAAATTTAACAACAATAAAAAGTTGGTGTGATGTAATAAATTTTGCAGTTAATAATCAAAATCTAGTTGTTTGGAGGTAATACGTGTATTTCATTTATAGATGTCGTTGGAACGTTTACTATTTCTCTGTAGGTATAATATAATGAAAATGTATAACAAAGTTTTAGATAGTGATGATTAGGTTTATTAATTTAGTAATGAGAACCTATTACTATTCATTTTTGGAGGGAAGCAGTTATAGGTAGATATAAAATCTAATACAAGGTAAAAAATTGTTTGGTGCTAAGTATTTTTTTTAATTCAGTTCAAAGTGACATGATTAGGTGTTAGATTATTGCAAATTTTAAACACCTAAAGTGGAGAGATGGTTAGTGATTTTAGTTTAAATTAACTTTAGGTGACTTCATTCACAACCGACAGCAATTATAAGTGAAATTGTGTTTTAATGCCAATGTTGTGTAAATAATAGAAGGTAATAATAATTTTAGTTAAAATTAAAATAATAAGGGTCATATAATGGAAGGTAATAATAATTTCAGTTAAATTAAAATAAGTCAAGGCTGTGAGTTCTTAAGTCACAATCGTGAGTTAAATGCCACTTATCACAGTTGTGACTTAAGAAGTCACAATCGTGACTAAACTTGGAACGAGTTACATGGGCACAACCGTAAACAATGTTTAAGAATGGTGATTCAATTAATTTTATGTAATATAGTATAATAAATGATTACATTCCTTCTGATACGTGGTAATCTAAGCTAGGGTACCCTCGTGTTTAAATTGTTTTAAGAATAATGAGTGACAATAAATAACTTTTTTTTAATGAATGAATTTATACTAGGAACCAATCCATTAGTAAAAATGTATAATAAAGTTTTAGTTGGTGATGATTAGGTTTATTAATTTATTAATTAGAACCTATTACTATTAATTTTTAGAGGGAGGCAGTTATAGGTAGATATAAAATCTAATATAAGGTAAAAAAAATTGTTTGGCGCTATGTATTTTTTTAATTCAGTTTAAAGTGACATGATTGGGAATTAGAGTATTGCGAATTTTAAATACCTAAAGTGGAGAGATGATTAGTGATTTTATTTTTCACAACCGTTAGTAATTATAAGTGAAATTGTGTTTTAATGCCAACGTTGTACAGATAATAAAAGGTAATAACAATTTTAGTTAAAATTAAAATAATAAGGGACATATAATGGAAGATAACAATAATTTCAGTAAATTAAAATAAGTCATGGTTGTGAGTTCTTAAGTCACAACCGTGAGTTAAATATCGTGACTTAAATTGGAACGAGTTATACGACCGTGAACAATGCATAAGAATGATGATTATATTAATTTTATGCAATATAGTATAACAAATGATTACGTTCCTTTTGATACATGGTAGTCTAAGCTAGGGTACCCTCGTGTTTAAATTGTTTTAAGAATAATGAGTGACTGTTGGGACCCGTTTCCGGAACCCAACCTCGGAATCAAAAATCGAAAAACAAAAAGGGGGTGAAAGCGAAAGAACGGATTATAAAGCGAAAGTGGGCCAAAACCAAAGAAATCAAAAGCGCGTGGAATCAAAGAAAGCGAAGGAATCGAAGAAAACAAAACACTTAAGGGCAAAACACGTAACTCCGATATCCAAAAACGCATACTTTAGAAGAAAACAAACAAACGCGTTGGAAAACTATAAGACGATCCTGATCTAAACTAATCCAGAAGAAAAACAAACAAACGCGTTGGAAAACTATAAGACGATCATAATCTAAACTAATCCAAATCGGTATAAATTTTTTTTCATTCAATAGCATTCAAAACAATTCAATGTACCATTTGAAATTCATCAATTCCCCAACCTCGATCCATGTAATTCTTCAAATTCTATCATAACCATCAATTCATACACAAAAAGCACTTCAATAATTCAAACCAACCATCACAATCATCGGACCTCCTGTCTGGAATCCCAACACAATCAAACACATTCATATACCCATAGCACTTCGCTAATTCTCAATCATCAAAATCATCGGACCT
>JANZXV010351418.1:0-11608 GCA_027576455.1 Erythroxylum roigii
CCTTTAGAGATAGTCTCTTTTGGCTATTTAGGTTGATGTCTTCATACCGACACCTGGATCCTGGGTTTCGGGAAAGTTCCGGTAACAAAAATTTTTGTTTTCCGCACTTGGTACATGTGATGTACCTCCCGGGATTTTCCTACAGTTATGTTGAAAGTTTCATTCCATATCTAGTAGGTGTGAAACCCCTCTTGGAATCTTGCATGGCAAACTTATTGAGCATGTTCTCAATGTAGGTTAATTCAGACAAGGCTAGCAGTTTGTTCTTATGATCCCTTATAAATTTGATCCCTAGAACATAGTTAGCCTCTCCCAAATCCTTTATTGAAAATTATTCATTCAGCCATCCCTTAACTGTAGACAACATTCCCACATCATTCCCAATGAGTAGAATATCATCAACATATAGGATTAGAAAAATAACCTTCCTCCTTGTATCCTTTTATAGACACAAGACTAATCTAGGTTTTTTATGAACCTATAGGTTTTGATAGGCTTATCAAACCTAATGTTCCAAGACCTAGATGCTTGTTTAAGTCCATAAATGGACCTGTGCAACTTGCAAACCTTATGCTCATTACCTAGCTCAATGAATCCGTCTAGTTGGGCCATATAAATGATCTCCTCAAGATCCCCATTAAGAAATGTAGTCTTGACATCCATTTGCCATATTTCATAATCGAAATAGGCTGCTATGGCCAAAAGAATTATGATGGACTTAAGCATGGCAACCAGAGAAAAGTCTCCTCATAGTCTATACCCTCTTTTCGAGTATAGCCCTTGGCTACCAATCTAGCTTTAAAGGTCTCTACCTTCCCATCTGATCCTCTTTTCCTTTTGTAGATCTATTTACACTCAATGGCTTTTATACCTGGAGGTAGATCTATAAGGACCCAGACTTCATTAGTGTACATGGAATCTATTTTCGATTCCATCGCTTTGAGCCATTTTTTTGCATCAACATTATTAATAGCCTGTGTATACATAATGGGATCCGTTTCTTCTTGGTATGAGATGGAAATTAGACCTTCTCCTATACCTAGATACCTATCTGGCTGTCTCATAACCCTCCCACTATGTTTAGGTAGTCTTTTCCTTTGCTGGAACCCCTACAAAGAATTGCAAACATGTTTAGTGGCTCCTGAATCTAATATCCAAGAATTAGATACATCTGCCACATTTCTAGCTCCTAACAAACTTAGGAAACCCATACCCTGTTTGCTTTTGAGGGACTTAAGGTAGACTGGACAGATTCTTTTCTAGTGGCCCATCTCATCACAGTGGAAACACTTTCCCTTGATGTTCTCTTTGGCCTTCTTTTTCATGGGTTTGGCTTAACCCCTGTTTGGGCCTTCCTTTTCATTGGACCCTTATTCTTTTTCTTGCCCTTACCCTTGGGCTTAGAAGAAGATGCTACATTAGTGTCTGGCCCATGAGCCTTGATAGTCAATATCTCCTTCATGCTCTGCAGGGTATTCAATAACTCACTCAAGGTGTAATCCTTGCTGTTGAGCTCATATTCCAACTTAACTGCTGAAAAGAAGATTTTAACCTATTTATGATCATAATCATCTACGTATCCGCATCTATATCTGCCCTAAGAATCTTAGCCTCAGTGACTGCAGAGACTACCTTCATCATGTAATCCTGCACTGGTTCACCAGGTTTATGTCTGAAATTATGAAACAATTGGATAGCTTTTACTCTTGCAGACTTGGTCCTCACACCAAACATCTCATGTAGGTGATGACCCATTGCACTAGCAGTTTTCAAACAAGTAATTTGCTTTTGCAACATGTCACTGACAGAAGCTAGAATATAACACTTAGTAAACTTGTCAGTATTCTGCCAACACTTATGTTGTTGGACTTGCTCAGGAATTGAATCTCCAACTAGAGGTGTAGGCTCATTTTCAGTTAATACCCATGAAATACGTTCATATTGAAGAACAATTTCAAGGTTACGTCTCCATTCATTAAAATTGTCTCCATTTTCCAATTTGTTACTTGTCAAGAGAAAAGTGAGTGGATTCATTTTGTGGTTGATTATGTCTAAAAATATAAATTATTAAAACATGAGCATACTAGTCAACAAGATTGGAACTTTGTATAAAATCACGATGCATGTATGCATGATGATAGATTTAACAAAACTTAAAAATTTAAAACATTATACGACAGTTATTTTTCTTATCTATAACAGACTAAGTGAAGATGGGTCATCTTATCCATTAAAAGAAAAACTGGGACCCTCACACTCAAAAATTACTAAGCATCTCATGCCCAACTTTTTGAGAAGTGTCATAATTTGGTCCATACTTTTACCAACAAAGCTACAGTGGGCAAGTTATTGATAAAATATGTTGAGTGTATAACCATTTGATCCATTCACTAAAGATACTTGCAAACCATGCCTCGGTGGGTGGTCACATTTGCTACCAATGAGTGGACTTATCCTTTAGGAGACCCAAACCATACAAGATCTAGGATTCATGCCCTCCAGTGGGGAGTAACATTTCACCACATGAAAATGGGCTATCATTTGGAGACTGTGGACTCTCACATGAGCATCCTCTTCAACTCAATCTTTCTGGGCTTTAAGTTTTAAATACCATCTTATCTAAATGCAATTTATAATCCATCCTATATTGTTTCATTATATATCTCATACGTAATGAATGCATGGCAAAGTCTAGGGTTGGCAATTTTCTAAAGGACATGAATTACATAATATCACATATTATTTGCATTCATTTATCCATTCATCACATGATCTAATTAAGCCACTTTTGATTGTCCATCCTAGAAACATAAAAAAAAATTACAAGCCTTTTAGGCCCAAAATTTTCTTCTTGGACTTGGATCTTCCGCTTCGAACTCTTCGCTCACATGATCCTGCTCATTTGGTAAACAAAATGTAATGGCATTTATAAAAACCGAATTTTCTCACTTTGAAAATAAAAATTCCAGCACTAGATTTTCGTAAAACCGAAACTTTGTCATGACAAAAAATTCCAGCATTTGTTTTCATTAAAAGCGAAACTTATTCCATTAAAAAAACCCAGCACTTTGTTTTTTATCAAAACCAAAACTTGATTCATTGAAAAAAAAATCCAGCACTTGTTTTGACATTAAAAAAAAAAGCGAAACTACATTCATTGAAACAAAATTCCAGCATCTTTATTTTCACAAAACCGAAACTATGCCAATACACAAAAGGATACACCAAAACCTTTACCTCTCCATTTCGTCAATCCATGGCTGCTTCATCTTCATTATTACATCAATATGTACATTACAAAATCGAAGAAAACAAGAAAATGAAGCCAAGGAGGAAACATGGTGACGATAGACCACCCTTCTTGTTATAAACCAAATGAAGAAATCTTACATGGTAAATCTAACTTCTATGGATAGCCAAAAGAGCATCACATACACCTTATATATTTCTATCATGCATTAAAAATCATAACGTAGAGGAAGCATGATAACCAAATCAACATGTCAATCCATACATGATACAATATATGGATAATATTTAACATAAAGATAAGATGGTAGAAATATTACCGACTCCTTCACTACATCTTTAACTCCCCATCGTACTATCCTCTCCTTCTTCTTGTATCCAATCCTGGCTTTAGCCTTGCTTTTGAATCCTTTCCTTTATCAATCTATCTTCTCCTTGTTGTTGTATCCTAAACCAATTTGATTTACCTCTTATTCTTTTACGACAACTTGGTTAACAAAATCCTTTGGTGGAAAAGGAGAAGAAAATTTTGGAGGAGAATTTACTTAGAAGAAAGAAGACAAAGAATGAGACACTCTCATGCAATTTCCAAAATTTTTCATGCAAGATAGGAGAGAGAGTGATAAAAATGTAAGAACACCTTTTTACACCCTCATAATTTTGGTTAACATCAAAGGAAAGAAGTGTTTTCCATCCAATGCATCACTTCTTCGTTTAATCAATCATAAAGAAGCCATTAAATGAGACTCTTCTCATTTGTCTTTAAGATGACTATATGAAAAGTCTATTAACCTCAATGTGACCTATCAATTTCGTTTTTTATGATGAAAGAAGGAAGATGGTCCATACAATATCCCTCTTTTTTCTTTAATCTAATGAATGCTAATAGGTTACATGCTATCATTAAAAATAACCATTAAACCATTTAATAGTAACATCATTACACTATTTAATGATGATAAAGCATGATAAATACCATCTTTATTTAGCAATTCAATGCCAAATGTGCAGCTACACATTCAGCCAAACAAAACCGAAATTCCTTCTCCTTTCTTTAAAAAATTTGTTTTAATATAATTAATCTAATCAATTACATTAACTGAAAGTCTAGTCCATTTCTAAATGTACATTTGGGCTTCTAATTAACCATTAATTAGTGCAAGCCCAACATTCAATCATGGGCTTTAAAACCTCTATTTATATTTCTTACTTTGCTTGATAACCTTCATTGAAGCCAAGTGGGGAATCTTATTGGACTTAGATAATTCAAGCTCTAATAAGCCCAGAATTAATTTAATCTCATTAGAATTAATTATAGCTTATTAACTTAATGTCATTCCACTAAAGACAATTAGTTGAACTCTTATATTATTGAATATTATGAGAATACATATTTTATGTCCAATTGCAAACCCTATTTAGAACCTTATTATAGCCATCAGCACAACAAAAGATAAACTTACCATTTTGCCCCTATGTTGGTTTTTCCTTCTAGATCTCCCGTTTTACTTTATATGGTGATTAATAAACAAGATCTCATATTGGTGTTAAGACTTGATGGGTAGCTAGTCTATAACTACTGGCGCCAGTTTATTCACCAAATTTTCTTAAAACATCTAGAAGTGATGATATCACTATAAACTCTTTATTTGAGTGAATGTTCCCTAATACATATTTCAATTAACAATTCCAACATGCAGACACCGGATTAATACTTTGTAAAAAATTCATTCTGATCATATCAAGAATTATAATGAAACACATATGAGTTCACCACTCATCAAGATTGTGGTCCATAATAGGCGAATGCTTAAGTTGTATGTTTTAAGATTAAAGTAACGGCCTACTTTATTCTTGAAAACATACTTGATTCTAGATTCATTTAATAGTGCCATTATCGATAGTCAACTACTATTATGATATGAAACTCATCATTCCCTTGATGTAAACTCCTTTACTTACATGGAGATAAATCGTAGCACTACATCTAAACCATAATCAAGCGACCAACTTGATTATTCAATTGTGAATCAATTATTTTAGATTCTTATAGTATACATGTTTCCTATACATCTTTATGTATATGTATATTACTTACAAAAGAATCTTGGTACCTTATGACTAGATATATAATGCTCATTAAAACCAAACTCTTTTATTTTATTAATAATAAATATTTTCATTACATAACTGTAACTGAAGAAGATTAAGGCACATGTAAATACACTTGCTTTCCAGGGCACTATATTTATATAACTCCAACAATTATTACCTTTACCTTTTCTTTCTTGGAAGCGTTCTTAATATTTTGAACCCTAAAGGCTATTTACATTTACTTGATTGCTTGAAACTTAAAATTTAAAAAGGTCCAATATTACTTTAATTATTGGTACATTATGAATGCTCATAATAATAATAATAATAAATAGTACATAAATAATATATATTGAGCGCATGAAAAAAGTGTTAAAGTTATGGTACAAATGGACTTATGGTGAGAAGGACCTATATCGTGAAGAACTAAGTTTCTTTTAATTTTTTTTTGTAAATTTCTTTCAATTTCATTACCCTTTTTATTATCGTTATCATACCTTACCGAAGCTCCATTAAACCTTGTAACAAAATCTTTTTGTTTCCATTTTCAGTTTTGGTGGAGACATTATTTTATTGCAAGATGATAGTTAAGAATCCTTCTATGCATTTATAGGAGGGTTCTTACATTTTTTACCCTAAACACTTGATTCTATTGAGAGAAACCTTGGTGAAGGTGTAAATTTTTTTCTTTTGATTTCAAAAAGATTATCGACATGATTATTATCGATATTGAATTATGAAGGTTAGTTCTAGGATACTTGAATCTAATTGTATGGTAATTTGATTAATATGATATGATGATTTATAGTGTGGATGGACAGGTTGAGGTTAATAATGGATGGATGCTTGTAAGATTAATGAAGTGTGGGGATGTTTGATAAATGATTATTAAACTATAATTTTATACCCATATTTAATGAGTTTTGCTTGTTATTTAATAGTTGTTAGTATTTTTGGTACTTTATTGACTTCAAGTGTGTTTGTAGGTGATCATTGCCTTCTTGGACCAAAAAGAGAAGAATTTGGATGAAATCGTAACATAAAACGAAGATTCAAACAAACTTAGAGATACACATCCTTGCATATCGATTGTATAGGTCACTGTAAACGTGTGGAGATTTGAAAATATTATTTTTAGCTATGTATGCTGCTGGTATAAGTCTTTGTGCCTGTGTAAAATCACGAATTTAGGTGTTTTTGGAGATACATGATCTCCTACACAACTGTGTAAGTGGTTGTGTTATCCAAAAACCCTTAGTTCTTCTATGAAAGGACATTATTAGAGGCAGAACAAAAAGAGGCAAGTTTTAGAGAATTTTTGAGTAGTAAGAAACACAGAGAAGAGTCGGTCAACATGAAGATTATGTCACAACATCCGATAGATAACATCATTCAATCCAAATTGTAAGAAGATACATTAAAGATAAAAAGGAGATTTAGAATATGATTTCTTTATTTCTATTTGTTCTTATGAATAATTTTATTGGTTTTGTCTTTTATAAGTAGGAACTAAATTGTTTAGTGCCTAGATGTGTGATGAACCCTAAGTTATAATGACATTATGATTTAACCTTTTATTCAATATGATTTATTCTTGAACTAATATATCTGGAATATTAGTCCATTATCTGATTTCATATTGTTGAGAATGAGAAATCTTTTGTGTGAATAGATCTACCATAATTGGAAGGAGTTGTATATAAACATAGAGATAGATAGACAAAATCCTCTAGATTAAGGTCAAAACTAGTAGTTAAATTCACGAATCAATTATGCAATCTTAGGGGTTTTAACTTAACAAAATTTTCAGTTAATCAATTGAGGGAGTAATTGTTACTATTCTTGAAAAAGATATTAACATAAATATAAGAATTTTTAGAGTTCAATAATAAAAAATTTAATTGCATGATAAAAGGTAAATATTTAAAAATTCTTAGGGAGATTCATCACTTAGGTACTATTTACTTGATATCAAATTTTTGTAGTATTTTCCTTTGTCTGAGTTCATTATTGTTTCAATATTAGTTTATTTTGTTTAGTTTAAATTTTAATTAAATCCATAATCTGATTTGACGATTAGATAATAAGGAAAAGGTGAATACTAGTACTTAGAATCCTTATAGGATCAACTCATACTTGTCAGTGCTAGCCATAGCTACACTACACTGTGCACTTGTGGCTAAAACTTATAAACCTTTATAAGCATTAAAAAATCGATCAAACAGATTTAATAGTTGCAGCATCAAATAACATATCTAATGAAAGTATAAGAGGAGATTAGGTTTAAGATGGCGATCTTAAGGCATATTGTTGCAACATAAAATGTTGGGAATATCGAGAGCACCTAAATGAAGGTGCGTGAACCCTAAGTTTTTGAAGGGGTGTAAAATGTGAAGGAGCTTGAGAACTTTTTATAGGGTATGGAATAATACTTTGCGATTGGTAAGGTACTCGATGCTAAATAGGTGAACGTGACAACCTTGTACTTGGATGGATATGCCAAGCTTTGCTAGAGAATGAGGACCTCTTTCGAAATTAGTGCAGATAGAGCAACCATCGACACATGGAAGAAGATGAAGAAGGAGTTAAAGGATTAGTTCCTTCTGATGAACACTTCTTAACTCACGAGGGAAGCCCTGAAAAAGTTAAAGTAAGATGAATCGATAAGAAAGTATGTTGAAAAGTTTAGCTCTCTAATGCTAGTTATTGATAATATGTCAAATGAGGAAAAACTCTTCAACCTTTTTTGGGGTTATAACCATAGGTGTAAATGGAGTTACGTAGGTAAAATGTGAAGGATGAGGTTGGCACAATCATGAATGCTAATGCCTTGGTGGATTTTTGAGCGATAAAAGAAACTTAGGAGGCTCATCTACTTCTTCCAAGGGTAAAGGCCTATCCTAATAAGAGAAGTGTGAGGGAAAAAAGAAGAAAGACCCTTACAGGTAAGGCGTAACCGGTGTTAGGAGCTACTTACAACGTCCTAATGAGTATAAAGAGTTAGTGTGCCAAATTCAATTGTATGGTCATGCCAATTAAAGATTTTGAGTTGATACTAGGCATCAACTTTCAAAGGCAACGTTGTCTGCAAGTTTAAAAGTTATGATGATGATGCATCAACAAAAATCTTGTTGTATTAACTGTTGTAGACTTGGTGGTGGAACAATAAATAATACAACTACAGTAGCACATATGTTCTCCATGAACATTGAAAAAGGGTTGAAAAAAGATATGAAGACCTATTTCACTACCATATTGGAGGTTAATGAGGACTACATAGTGGAAATCCTAGATGCAATTGCAAGTTTATTGAGGGAGTTTGAGGATGTGATGCCAAAAGAGTTACCTAATACTCTTCCCTCTCATCAAGAGATTGATCATAGGACCAAGTTAGTTTTTAAAGACATCTTACTTGCATATTCCCCACATAGAATGACCCTGTTGGAATTGATGAAGCTTCGAGAAAAACTTGGTAATTATTGGAGATAGGGTTTGTCCAACCTTCTAAAGCTCCATATGGTGCCTAGCTGTTATTATAAAAGAATCACAATGGAACACTTTGAATATGTGTGGACTATTGAGCTTTGAATAAGATAACAATCTAAAACAAGAATCATATTTCCTTGGCTCAATATTTAATGGATAGATTATTGAAGGCTACGATTTTCATAAAGTTTGATCTTCATCGTGGGTATTGGAAAATGTAGATAGTCGAGAGTGATAAGCAAAACACAACCTATGTGACTCGATATGATTCATACAAGTTCTTAATCGTACCTTCTAATGCCCCTGGGACATTTACAACCTGATGAACGATGTGTTATATAACTTCCTTAACGAGTTTGTTATTTTATATCTCGACGATATCATGGAAGAGTATGTGGAGCACTTGAGGAAAATGTTTGAATGAATGAGGCAACAAAAGCTCTACATGAAGATAGAGAAGTGTGAGTTCGCATATTCAAAGTTTAGAATCTTAGTTCCCTTGTTAGGCTAAGGTTAGGTCATAATGGATCCGAAAAAAGTGAAGGTAATAGTTGAATAGAATATTCCCATGACGGTACAAGAGTTGCAAAGTTTTCTCAAACTGGGTAACTACTATAGGATGTTTATATTAGGTTACACAATGAAAACAACGTCATTAACGAAGTTGCTGAAGAAAAAGCAAGAATGGTGTTAGTTGAATGCGTGTTAGGAGGCATTCGAGAACCTTAAAGCCATTATCTCAACCAAACCTATATTGAAGCTACTTGACTTTAATCTTCCATTTAAGGTATATATAGATTCATTAGATAAAGACATTGGTGGAGTCCTAGTATAGATGGGTCATCCCATAGAATTTGAGAGTAGAATGCTCAATAATGTGGGGCAGTCATACTCAATGCATAAGAAAGAGATGCTTGTAATGGTGCATTATGTTGAGATAAAGCGAGTATATTTTTTTGGGGACTAGGTTCACTGTTCGTACTGACAATATTGCCAACACATTTTTTAGGCTCTGAAGAAGTTATCCATGAAACAAGCTTGATGCAGGAGATTATTACTAAATATAACTTTGTGTGGGAGCATAAATCATGGAGGTATAACAAGGTGGCAGATACCTTAAGTCAAAATAAAGTGTTCATAACCCTTTATATTGTTATTAGGGTAAAGTCTAACCTATTAGAGCAAATCAAAGTTACAACTCCATTGAATAACACATACTATAAGTTAATTTCATAAGTTAAGAATGGTGTAGTACGCGGGTTTTGGCTCTATGATCATAGCCTTTTGATGAATAAGAATATTTAAGTGTATATGCAGAGTTTTGGTGGCTTATGAAAACAATTATTGAAGGAGACACATAACTCACAATGGACTAGTCACCCTAAAGTTTAAAGGATGATGACACTCTTAGCTTGTTCCTACTATTGGCCAAAGATGGAGGATGACATCGAGTTATATGTCAAGACTTGTCTTTTGTGTCAGTTGGAGAAATGAAAAGGAAGAAGAAAACCAATTTAATATAACCATATCCATCCCTAAAAGACAATAGATGTCAGTTTCGATGGATTTCATTGGTAGGTTTCCATAGGTGGACAAGACGATAACAATCATGATGATTATAGATCAATTTTATAAATATGCAATCTTTGTGCTAGCACTGGCATCTTATCCCCCATATATTATGACAAATTTGTTTTAGAAGGATATAGTGAAATATTTCATAGCACCTTTAGACTTTGTGAGTGACTGAGACTTAATAGGTTATGATTTAAAGTTTTCAATGGTAAATCACTTACAAACAAATGTCTAAACTGAGAGGATCAATAGTTTATTGGAGAAGTATGTATGACATTATGTAAATGCAAGTCAGTGTAATTGGTTAAGTTTACTTAGTATTACATAATTTTGTTATAATTTGCATATATCTTCTGCTATGGAGAAAAATACCTTCAAGATAATATAACAAAAGACATGCGGCAAGTGTCTTATAGGGTACAAGTTCATAATAGAGAACCAAACATTATTGGATGAGGTGAGGAATAGTCTTCAAAAAGTTTCTTAATGGATGAAGAAGCAAGTGGACATATAGAGGAGACCTTAAAGTTCGACGTAAGAGACAAGGTACTATTAAAACATACGCTAGAGATTTAGAAGAAGTCTTGAGTAAGCAAGTGTAACATCCCACCCCCGATAAAAAGGGTAGAATGGTAATTTTGGTAAAGGGTTAAGAGGGTTTAGGATTTATTTTGAAATATTCATGCATACCCGATATGGGAATAGTGAAATTGTGCACATGAACATAACTGTACATGCATTCATGACATTTCCCGGTATATGTGCCTAAATGTGATTTGGTTGAAAAAAATGTGGTATTTGTGCTTTAAAAATTAATTGGAGTGATTTTTATGTGTTTTTATATTTTTGGAAAAATTTGAGAATTTTTCTGGAAATTTTCGGGGAAAATTTTCGGACCGAAAAAAAATCGCCAAGTGGCGGACTGAATTGGTTTTCGGTACTGAAAATTTCTGTCCAATGACACTGAAATATTGGGTACATAATTTTGGGATTGTAATTGGAGCCATTGGAATTGGATGGATTAAGATTAAATTTTTATTAGGGTTTCTTATTAAGTAATATTAAATGTTTTTTTGTCTTTTTCTTATTACTTATCAAAATGACAAGTGTCTTAACCCATTTAATGGCCTTGTCTTTTTCCCTTCATTCACGACCCTTCTTGATGTTGGATAAGTGAGTTGTGTTTGTGAATAAAACAAATATT
>JANZXV010351513.1:0-11600 GCA_027576455.1 Erythroxylum roigii
TAATTATTTCGTTTTGAAATATCTAAAATCTAAAATATTTTAATTTTCAACATATTTATTAAAATCAATAAAAATTCAATAATATCAGTCATAATTCTTACTAATAATTTATATTCAATAATTAAATATAATATATTTTGTTAATAAATTATGATAAAAATTAAAACAATTTTATAGTTTATAAAAATATGAATAAGAAACTAAAATAAAAAAGAAATTATAAATTTAATCAAATAAAGAATTTGACAATGAAACAAAAAATCAAGAAACCAGAAAGGTTCACTTAACCTAATTTTTAAAGTTAATTAGCGAATATCATTAATTTATAATTTGACTTTATATCAATATCTTATGGACTTTTTTTTCAATCATTTATTATAATTACTGATTAAAAAATTTACGAATTCAACTATAAAATCTTGTACAAGTTAATTTTTTGGTTCAATTTTAATTTTTATTATTAAAAAATAATTAATTTCTTAATTAATGAATCGAAAAATTAATAGCTCACATCTTATCCAACCACTTACCCTAAACTACCCCGGTACTACCTTTGAACGTGCTTGTACTTCGTCCTACAAAGAGCCAAAGTTTTGTACTTCAGTACTTAATTTTGAGTCGTTTAACTTTCGATATATTAATCTCTTCCATATCACACGTAAAAGAGTCTTGAATAATATAATTTGTGTATACATGTTAAGCCAACTACGGTGGAGTGGCAAGGCGGGGATTAGTTACTTAAGTGCAGTTTCCGTGAGGGTTTCGCCGTCGTTTAAAGGTGAGAATCGCACGTTCTGTATTTTAACCTTCTGTTCAACATATTGACTACATGGTAAAATATTTACATCCGTAAGTTGTTCTTTTCTACTTCCATTTTTGGTAACTGAGCTGTTCTTCTTCGTAAACGCAGCATTATCTTGTGCATACAAGTTCTTTACTTTTTGGTTTTGTGCTTTATATATATATATACATAGTTTGTGAGAAGCAGGGATCATAACGTTTTCTCTTCTTATAGAACATGAACTATTAAGTTGGCATTGGATACCAAAGCATGACCCATGTTTCTCGATCCGGTGGATAGTTAACTAGCTGTTTTTCTACTTTTGAGTCTAAAGTAAATAAAGGGTGCCAATTGAGCCAGCACATTGAAGTGTCAGGTCTTGAGGGAGACAACGACTAGTCAGTAGTACAACAATATTGTTTGGTACGTATTTGGAAATTTAGCTTTTTGGTATATAAGAAGCGGTACAATAATTTCTTTGCGTGATTATTGCGAGAAAATAGAGATTCCAGATCAGAAGGGACACAGTGGACTGGGTAGTGGTAGTTGCTCCACTATGAGGAGGAGAGGAGTTCATTTACACTTGACGATTGGTGTCTTGGTGGTGTACTAAATGGGAGGATGACAACTCTCTTTGACCAATCGGGAGGATTGCATCATATAGTATCTTATATTATATATTTCTCATTGATCTAGTTGGAACTATTGAAGGTAAGTTATTGTACTAAGCATGGTTAAAGAAGAAATAAATATTATTCCTTCATAAATTCATATACTTGTGGAGTTTAATTATGGAAGTATTTATTAGAGAATCTCACTTTTTATAGTTAACAAAAAAATTAAATGTCTTCATATCGAATGTCTTCAATATTCTCAATGTTTAATTTCTACTTAGATTTAAATACTTTGAAATGTTCAAAATTTTAAATTATTTATTTCATTTAATACATATATGATGTACATAAATTCATTAGTAATCTAATAAAATACAAGTAGCATCTTTTTATAAATTATTATCGCATCTGACATATCACTTCTGTAAGATTTAACAATTCAAGATGATCATCGTTACTTCACCAAAGATTGATTTAGTTTTTCTTCAACTTAATAAATTTCATAATTTTCATATGATTAATAATAAAAAAGATACATATATCCTTATATGTAACTTTATGATTATCATCATATTCATTTAATCAACATGGCATAAAACGATAGCGTTAGTTATTCGACTTTGTATCCTTGCAACTTATGATAAGTATAAGAGCCTCTTTTAATCCACTATATTCAAAATATTTGTATAAATGCAACTACTTTTGCTCGACAATCTATTTCTTATCATGCATTGATCATTATAACAATGTTGAATTCAAATTCAACATTAAATACTCGTAAGCATGAACTAGAAATATATATGACCTCTATTATATTTTGTATTGGCAAGAAAATTCATACAATTATTTCTTCTAATGATAACTATTATCATTTTATAGCAAATGCCTTCAATTGTAGTCCATGTTTACACTTTTAGTAAAGTAAATTGAATGCAACAATCTCATCAAGGTACTATATCTTTCACCTTTACTCCATGTAACCTCTTGCATCTTGCTATCATGGTGTTAATACACATCTTACATGTTTTAATTGAAGTTTATAAAATATTTGTCAACTCAAAATGTCGTTTATATGATTTTGACATATCTTTAAAACGTTGTCACCAAATTTTCATGATGATTGATAGCAAAATTGGATAATGGATATGAATTTTTCTTTACAACTTTAAGAATTTTTCTCAAACATAACCTATGTACAAGAAATTAAATTCGCATAACTTATAGTATCAACTAACTAAACAACATAAATTACCATAAAAACAAAATATAATTCAAGAAAAGCAAGTAATTGATTATACATTATGACTGTCAAATAAAATCAGAACTTTAATCATACGTTTGGTTACTCTCATTATTTTATTCAAAGTAGTAGCTCTCGCTACTATTCAAAAATATTACTCTAATTTCTCAAGTGGACTAAAATTCCATTCAAATTTAGTTGAGATTGAGTCACTTAAAAAATCATTTAAACTTAAGTTAGGTAGACAACATCCTTATTAATCACACCTCTTATAACTTCTAGATCAATTAGGTGACAACTCTTAGCAAACATATCTCATAAGTTATTCCTAAACTTGTCTCTAAATTCATATGGTTATGAGTCACTAATCCAAAATATACAAAATAAGTTCATTTGGATCCATTAATTTAAGATAAAGCATATTCAGATTAGTGAGCCTTTATTCACTCAACAAACCTTACAATAAGCCTAAATACAACTTACTTCAGATGTTAATAAACCTACATATTCCACATTATAATATAGTAGTCTTTATTTAGCAGTCTGGACTTGTATAAGCTCATGTATCCTCTGACTTTCATAATGGTTTTGTTGCTGAATTGTTCTTTTGTTAGAATTTTGTCTTGAAAAATTCTAGCATTTCTTTCATCCCATAAAGCTTTAACACGACATACTATAGCTGGACTAAATGACCACTTAATTGTAGGGTTAGGATGCTTCATTTCACTGCACTATCTCCTTATACAATCCTTCCCTCCAGGTGCATCATAAATAAAGAATCTGTGTAATACATGCTTCCAACTCCTATTGACATAAGCACATTCAAAAAATAAGTGTTCAATACTTTCTTCAGCTTTCTAACATAAAATGCACCAATTAGGGATGTTGAGGAATCTCTTTAGGTTATCCACATTTGGTAACTTGTCTTTCATAGCTAACCATAGACAGATTGTTACCCTTATATGGAATTGCTTGAGCCAAACAACTTTGTTATAGTGTTTACGCAAAAGCTTCCAGTAAGATTGATTAGTGACATTTCCTTTTTTTTTTAATTTTCCAAATAATACAATCTTCTCCTTCACTTAAGTTGGTTTGAACAATTTCTTCACAAATGGATCTAGGCATAGAGCATTCTATGAAGAGTTGTTTGTCAACTAGTGCATCAGCTACTGTTGCTCTCTTATCAATGATAGATTTGAGTCTTTCCATTCCTTACTAGTAATAAAGAGGACCATGAGATGCCCAGTTGTCAAACCAAATTTTGGTTTGCTTACCATCTTAAATTGCTATTCCAAACAAAAGTTTAAATTTTATTTGAAGACAATTTTCTAAGTCTAATTGGAAACTATTTCTAATTATCTAGACTCATTTAACCAATTAGTTGAAAACAATGTTCAATTAACTACACTTCTTATTATAATTTTAAAAACTACTTTCAAAATCAATTTAAAATTTTCAACTTTAATTAAGAAACATATTTATATTATTTATTTATAGATTAATTTCTCATTTAATTAGAAAATCATTCCTTAATAAATTAGAAAAAAATTTCAAAATTTAATTAAAAAAACTCATTTTTTAATTAATAAATTAAAACACTTTTCAAGATTTAATCAAGAAATATACCTTTTTCTAATAAATCTAGAAACAATTTCTAGATAAATAGAACAATAATTTGAAATAAATAAATTTAATTATGAAAAAAATTTCTAATTACTTAAGAAAACATTTTTATTAATTTTTAGAAGTCTAATTAATTAATTTCAATCTAACTAAAATATGATTAATTTTAATTCTAGAAAGAACTTTTCTATAATTTAATTAAGAATCAATTTGATTATTAATTTTAATCAAATTAACAAAATTATTACCTTAATTTTTGGAATTGAATTTTTATTTTAAAATAATTTTAAAATTATGTTTGAAACTTAATTAAATTGGGAATATATTATTCTTTATTTAAAATAACTTAATTTACTTTTATAATTACTTTAATCCATAAGACAAATAAGTTCTACTTTTCTAGGTTTAAGTCACAATTAAGTAAGTATCCAAACCATCTTATTTTGATACTAGAATAGGCTTCTCTCTGTACCCAAACAAGATTTATTCTAATTTAAGAATACCTTATTCTAATAATATCTACAGAAAGTGTTGAGAGAATTCTATAACTATTACAGAGAGGGTTAGGCAAGGAGTGTTAGCTCTATTAGAGCTTAAGCATATGTATAATAGGTTTTGGATATTTTAGTAATTTAATTAAAATTAAATTATGATTTTAATTAAAATTAATTAGATTTACAATTATTTCTAAATAAATACCAATTATGCTTAAATAAGATTCCAAATCTTATATTGATGCTTACTTACTAAAAAACTTATATTTAATTATAAAGTTTCTCAAACTTTATATTTAAGTCCAACTTGAATAAAACACTTATCTCTTTGACCCACTGGTTGTGTGGGACTCATTAGGATCCTAAGTATGTTGGCAATAGATATAAATTATAATCCTAAACTATATTTTCATATTAGATAAATTAAACTATTTTAATTTGTCTTAATTATCTAATAAAAATTTTATATCTATAGCTCAAGATTGGTATTTAGCAATGCATCACCACCACTCAAATATTTATGAATGTCAAAGTAGTTTTAACTAATCATTTCCTACATGATTGTCCAGTTTAATTCAAATTTTTCATCATATAATGTTTTTATTAGACATAGAACATGAAATTAATGCCTACTCTATTTGAATATAATTATGTTAGTTCTTCATCATTAGCAATTGATTTAATTAATGACATTTGAAAACTATTTTCAAAGTGTCATTCCTCCTTAGTCATGGAGTTCCTTAATCAATGCTAATCGAGAACAACAAAACATTATCACTAATTACTTTAGGGTTATAAATTATATATTGATCACTCAATTATCTCCATATAGTGCATAATATATTCAATGACTACCAACTGAGTTACCATTAACTATAATAGGTTATAAGTAGTATCAAAACATAGCAAACCTTATATATGATAACTTTAGATATCTCAAGTTAAAGCATCACTTATACCAATCATGACAATGAGAATTTCCATAGATATACAAGTAATGTTTGAAAGGAAATTCTCATATAGGGTCAATTTAGTGAATTTGTTCTCTAACAACCGCCCACATGTTTATTTAAGTATCGCAATACTTTAGTCTATGGGATTAACTACTTCTTTCATACGGAAGAAACATAATGTATGCTAGTCTTTTTATACTATTAATTTCCAATCTTAATATAACAATAACTAGGAACAATTTAGAGATAACAAATAAATACAATATATATGAATCTCTTAATTATAATCCCATTATAAATTCATTTACAATATATTTTTAATCTATAGATTTTATCACATACATCTGAATATATATAAGATAAAGATTGCCTTTAAACTATTTTGTCACTAATCTAAAACCAACCAATTAGTTGTAAGGCATAGGCATAAACTAACACTAAAATCAAACATCTATAAACTAGACACAAAAGGAAAGTCTGATAGTTTATATGGGATGAAACATTTACAGGTAGGAACACCGAGTTGGTGAAGATGGTAATTCTCGATAGCTCTAAATACATTTATAGAGGGTCCCAATGCAATCTATAATATGTAATACACAAGCTGAGATAATCTATAAGTTATAACCCTACATATAAAGTGATATTTGGGAAGAAAAAGGAAGGAGAAAATGAGCAAACTAGTATAAATGAATGTCCAAGTAGGTAATCCTTAAGAAAGAATCTATCCACTAAGTGGAAAGAGGATAATCCCATATAGTGGAGCTCTGTAGATGCTTATTGCTTCATGGTGGTTAAATGTACCCAACTACAAATTACAAGGTCTAGAATGGGTAATATGGAAAATATTTTCTATTGGTAATCTCCAGGTTAGAGGTGAGCAGATGTATATGGTCAGTGTATTTGTTGGACCTATTTTATGTTGTAACCATGTTGGTCTTAGGGCTATTTCAATTTAGTTAGTCTTTAAAATATTATTAACTCAACTTTCTTCAGTTGTCATCAAGTAGTTGCATATATTATTCTCAAAACACATATACTAGTTAGTTATTACTTTTCATAACTTTAAGGTTTTGCTCTCCTTCTTATTAGAGTTTTAGATGTTTACGTCCAAATTTTTTAATAAAGCACAAAGTTGTCAAATGTAATCAAAACTCTTTAGATGTTTTGTTCTTTTCCATGTTGTTGTGAAGATACTCAAGCTTTCCTATGCCCTCTATGTTTTTGGAACCAAATGATCTTGTAATTTCACTTTAATACGAAATTAAGCTTTACACCATTTGTATCTTTAAAGGAAATGCCAAAAACTTTATAGTGCCTCAGTCTCTTAAAGTTCCGTTGGATACCACTTAGTTGAATGTTAAAGTTTCAAGAGTTTTCATTCTTTTCCAAATGAATTTATCAGGATCACAACGATGTAATAGCTTTAGGATTTTAAATTTTAATGCTATTCAGTTAATAATTATCTTAAGATAAATCTTTGATGATATAGGTAATAAATTTCAAATTTTAGTATTAACCAGCCGCATGTTAAGCTAACAAATTAAATAGTAAATAGGTTATTGACACATTGGTTGATTAGTGTCTAACTTGGCTGGCTAATATATCAAAAGAAGTGAAAAAATTATATATCATGAGTTTTTTTCTTATTTGATGACATATTGGTCTACTAATATAACACATTGGTTCACTAACTTATTAATTAGTCCACCAATATCATTGTTACTAGCTATTATAATAATAGTTATTTTTATAACTTTTTAAGGTTTTTTAGTATGAATAGAATATATATGAGCTGTAGGAATTTGGTTGGGGATACTAAAGAGTTATTAAGAGCCTTAAGATGTTAGAGAGTAGATATATGTATTACGTAACATATATTAAGCGACTGCTCATTTGTGAGAGCAAAATGGGCTTTTAAGTTATATAGTTATTATAAATGGAGAAATTGATTGGGATGGGATATACTTTGTGAGGGTTACGCTACTTTAAATAAGATTTGTAAATGGTTATTCTTCACTAATAGCAAAGCATGATAATCATAAGAGTGTTCTTCTTCACCTATAACAAAGAAGATGTTGTATGGAGGGTTGTTCTTTAATTATTGAAGAAAGAGGATAATTAATTCTCAACTGTTTAATTTTGAGGATTGAACGTAGGTCAAGAGTTGTTTTCCCAAGCCACTATAAATTGGTTTCACCTCTCTTATTTGTTTGGTTGAACCATCATAAATCAATTTCGTCTCTTTTACCCTAGTCTCTCTTATTTATTATTATGATTACTTTATGAATATCAGAGTGAATTTTCATAATTATTTATTATAATAGATAATTCATTCATTAATTTAAAAATAGACAAAAAAGTGAATACATAATTCATCCTTTTATTGCTTGCAATATAAGGACCAACAATTAGTATCAAAGAGGATTTCATTCATTACATATAAATTTCTAGCAAAATTTTAGAAAAGATCTCTGTGACACAATTTCATTCACTTTTTAGCAAAATAAGTAAAAACCACATATAAATTTCCACTCTTTGATAGAAATAATTACCTTCATTATATGACGTATACTTGAAATCACCTATAAGGGAACCAATCAAAAGAAACAACAACGATGACCTAGTAAAAATATTGCTTAATGTGGGGTCTAGAGAGGTTAAATATACGGAGCCTTACCCTTAACTAATAGAGAAGCTGTTTTTGAATGACCCGTAAGAAATAAGAAATAAGAATAAAATAAATAAAGAATAATAATAACAATAATAAGTAGGAGATTAATAATTAAAAAACAATAAAAATGATGATATTAATAGTAATAAGTAAGAAAATAATAATAAGAATACTAATAATAATAATAATATGTAGGAAAATTATAATAATGATTACTATGACAATATTTAAAAAATAAAAATAGTTATTTTTAGTAATAATAATATTAATTATTACTATAACTATTTTATTTTTTAAATATAATATTAATTGTGACACCGTAATATCCCCTAGGAGGATATACGAATGCACTCAAAATAGACCTAGACAATTCAATAATTTCTAGAGATAAGGCAAACACATTTCACCTCATATTTAATTATGGTTTATGCAAGTCAAAAAATTACACATATAACATCTATACATTAAAAAAAATATTCTCAAGCTGCGTACTATTGAGTGTGGACTCTTATTGTTCTTGTTCTATGACTGTAAGAATTGTTAATCTTCTAATTCAAAGTTTGAACTTGAATATTATATTCAACAAATCAATTATTTCCTTTTCAATATATTGTGTAAAATATTGAATTCAAATTCTTATATTTCTAGAAAATTTAATTAAATTTGAATTTCATATTGAAATATGCCACCAAAGAGACAACGTGATATAATGTGACCCAAGTTCAAACAACGATTCGGAGGTACTTACTATGAAGGTGAACTATTATACTCTGAAGCTGCAATTGAATCACCTCCTCCCCCAGCTATTACAGTTGCAGATGAGGCATCACCTTCCGTACCTGATGTTACACCATCCACCACCCCTACATCATTCACTACCCTTATAGTAACAGAGATATTAGGGATAAACGATGCGGATGAAAGAGGCGGTCGCTAGCTAGAGCTGAGGGACCTGATGGAAGAACTTACATCACCATTTTCAATAATTTGTAAGTGAAAATACATAAAACACTATATGTTTATAATTAAGTTATAGGTTTAAATTTTAAAAATGGTATAAAATTATTTGTTCTTATATTAGGTTGATTCCATCTGGACCGTGTTCTAGAAACATGACATCCAAATTTAAAAAGAAGATTGATCTTGAGGGTTATATATGGAAGAACATCTCTCAGGCCACAAAGGAATTTTACTATCAGGAGTTTGAGGTACAATAAAAAAATTATTTTCTTTTTTTAATTGATTTGTATACATTAATTAGATAAATATTATTACATTATAAGTATTTATTGAATTTTTTTCCTTTTATTTCAGAAAGAATTCTTTTCGAATTCTGAATTTGACGCAGTCATACATAAAGTATGGGAGAGACGAATACATACACGTTATCGGGACTTTATTGGTGCGATACACAAGGCTGGTATACTACCGCCTTATATTTCTAAGTAAATATGGAGTTGTTGGCAACAGCATTGAACATCACCTGAGGCAATGTCCATTTCAGAGCATAATTCAACCAACAGATGTGGAGGACCGGGGGAGAGAGTCTTTCTGTACATACGGGAGGATCTATTACCTACCACGAGCATGCAGAGCGACTTATAAGTATCTAAACTTTACACTTATATTCTAATTGTTTTACTTTGTTGTATTTCAATTTAAATTGATGTGTGAATTTTGGAATGAAAATATGTGTATTATGGATAATGATAATGGTATAAATGTCTGGTGCCATATATGGCTTGTTAAGTTATTTTTTTTATTCAACAGGGGGTAAATATCATAAAAATGGAGGAAACTCTGCCAAAATTTTTATAAATTCTAGTTCACTTATAACATTTTATTCTTATGTAAGAAAAGTCTATGGGCATGAGATCTACACCTCGTTAGCTCTTTTTGCATACTCACACTAAGAAGCATGACGGTGTGACATTCGTCAACACCTGATGTAGAGAACTTAATGTATGTGAAATTTATAATTCTTAATAATTATCACTTACTAATATAAGCATTGCCTCCTAATAGGAACAAATACAAGAAAGCATTCAGCGACAGTCTCAGCACGAACAAGCTGTTGATGAGAGTCAGACATATCTTGATGCAGTAGGTAGTAGGGATCGTTGTGGAAGGATCTTCGAGTTAGGTTCATTTGCGAACACATGTTATTCACAATCCTCCAACACAGCAACATTTAGTAAACAGTCGACAACCAATGAAGTCATTGAGCTTCAGACTATAATGCAGACATTGATGAAGTATATAGCTCAGCTAAGACATGAGGTGGATGAGTTGAAGGAGAGGGGTAGCATCTCAGAGCATCCGTGGTCATCAGGACAATAGAATTGTTGTAGTCATTTGGTTCGAATTACAAAGAGTTATTATGTACAATTTAATGTTTTTATTATCATTTAAGATAATTATAACTTTATATCATTAATCAACTTTCTATTTAAGCAAATTAAATATATAAACAAATCAAAACATTATGCACAGATAATTCATAATTGTTGAAATTATGCAAATCATAGGATCATGAAATAAATTTTAATTTCATGATTTTTTTTAAAAAATTAAAATTATTTACCAACAAAAAATACAAGTACGTCGGTAAAATTCATTATATTTGCCGACGGAACGCCACAAACCGTCGGTAAAATGTAAGATATTTACCAACGGAACAAAGAGTAATCGTCGGTAATATTGACAACCGTCGTCAACTTTACTGTCAGGATTTGTTGAACCGTCGGTATACTCACCGACGATTATTTATAACCGTCGGTAATGTCACCGAGAGAATAACCAATATCGTCAGCAAATATTTCGACAGAAAGAAAAAAGCTATAGGTAAATTTACTGACAGTTACAGCCAACAGTTAGTATATTTACCGACGGTTACATAAAATGTCCATTGGTAAATTTACATATGGCCATTTTTACGACGCCTTTGTTTGTCGGTTGATTTCGTCGCCAATTTATATTACCGACGGAATCCAAACATTTTTCGCCGGTCATATCCATCGCTAAACGACATTTTTCTTGTAGTATATATATATATATACACATATACATATATATATATATACATACGCACGTATGTATTTATGTATGATAATTTATAATCTAAATAAATAATTTTATAATCTAAATAAATAAATAATATATATATTAAATTATTTATATGTATGATAATTTATAAACTAAATAAATAATTTAAGAAAATC
>JANZXV010351519.1:0-11600 GCA_027576455.1 Erythroxylum roigii
ATTTATGATATTAATGGGACCCTATATTTACATAGGGGTCTTTTGAAAATATATTATCTTATTATCTTATCGAAATTTGTTAAATTTTCAACTGGCCCGAATCGGGACTGGAGAAAAATTTTATCTTAGAGAGTTTATTAATTTACCGAGTATCAATTTAAAGAGGTTCTACAATACAGTATAACTGTACAATATGACAATAGACTATTTTGCAATTTTTAAAAAAATTCAAGGACTATTTCATAAATTTAAAAAATTATCCGCAACGGTACCCTGTATTGACCGGTATAGTACCGTACTAGAACCCAATCCGATACCAAATTCAGTACTGTATTCGCAACATTGCCTGTGACACTCTTTCTTCTTTTAAAAGGCCTCCACAACTATTAAAAGAATAAAGGGCACAATTGTCAATCAAACCAAATTTTATTAGTTGATCACCAAAAACAATCATATAAAGGAGCTTTTTAAAAATCAATTGGTTAGGTTGAATAAGCCAACCCACCAGCCAATAACCAATCAAAATATTTAGTTGTTTGACATAATCAAACAACTAATACCCTAAAAAATGCCAAAAAAAAACTGAAATGCTATCTACCAAACGGGTCAATGTTGTTATAGAATATACATGTGCAATAATAGATCTATTGATGAGCAATAGCTATAATAGCCGTTGGAAGGGCTTATAACCAACTTAATGAATAATCAAGTCTTACCCTTCTCTCTTTGTTTTCTGTCTCTTATTTTCTGTAGTCTGTGTTTGTTTATAAGGACTTAACCTAGTCCTTAGACCATCCAAAAACTTGCAAAAAAAGAAGAACTTGGTCACAAGTTTTGAATGACATTACCCAGCTTCCAAGTTGTTTTATCATCCTCTTGAAACTATGAAAGGAACCCTTGGTAGCTCCTTTCAAGGGCGGATCCAGAATTTTTTTTGAGTGGGGGCAAAATAAAAATATTTTTTAAGTAGGGGCAAAATATTAATAGGAGCAAAACTTTAGTTTTTTATGGAATTAAAATTTAAAATAATAATATTTTTATATAAAAATGTTTGGAGGCAGCACTTGCCCCCATTGTACATCCATTCCTGGCTCCTTCAATCCAGGTCTTAAATGATAACCAATCCAAATCTTAAATGATGGAGTTTTGAAATGGGAAACTATCTTAATTGGCTTCAAGACCATCTAATCTAGTTATGAACAAGTAGGCTATAAATTATTGGAACGAGATGGGAATACTGCAGGTGATAATATCTTCATGTTCAAATTTGGTTCTCCTTCTCAAACACAAGAAGTGTTAGAAACAAGATTGTGAAAAATAAATGCTAAATCAATATTTACACAAAAATAGAAAGTAGGTATACAACTTCGAAACTTGAAGCAAAATTAAGTACTCATTTGGATTAATATCCATAATATTATTTTGAAATATTGGATCACTAGAGATCTTAGACACTTGGCTAATTTTAGGAGGAAACCTATTTGCCTTGATGAAGCTACTATATTAATGAAGGGAATTAGCTATGCAAGACTTTGTGTGTAGATGACATCTGAAAGGATTTACTTAAAGTTATCCCTTTAATGAGACTAGATAAAAATGAAAACTTATTCAAAGATGTAGTTAATGTCTACTCCTAGAGACCTGAAACCTCTAAGCTAAATCATCCTCTTGAGAATATGAAAGGAAAACCAGTGGTAGCTCCTTCAGTCTAGATCCTAAATGAGGGAGTTGTTGAAATGGAAAGCTACCTTAATTGGCTTCTTTCATAGTAAGAGACCATCTTACCTGGTTATGAATAAGTCGACTATGAATTAATGCAACCTAAAAGGATTGCTAAAGGTGTTGTTTAATGAAGATAATATCTTTATGTTCAAAATTTGTTCTCCTTCTCAAGCACAAAAAGTGCTAAAAACAAGACTTTGTTTTTACAGCCACTATCCTTTGGATACGCACTGGGAAACTTTCGGATTGACGCAATAGCTTACAAATCATGCTAACTGGGTACTCCGTATTAGGCAAGTCCTGTACGACAAACTCTACCGAGAGAGCGTAAGTAGAAGGAATCGAACACATAACCTTTTGGCCCCATGCCTCCCACTCCACTAACTCGACCACCCCTAGGGGGCGTTAGAAACAAGACCATTACACATTAATGCTAAATCAATATTTATACAGAAATGGATACTAGGCATACAACTTCAAGACCTGCTGTTAAATTAAGTACACACTTGGATTAATATCCATAATGTTTTTTGGAATATTGGACCATTAAAGGTCTTAATCACCTGATAAGTTTTGTGTGGGAAACCTATTTTTGTTGATGAAGTTACTGTATTGATGAAGAGAATTAGCTATGTAAGACTTTGTGTGTAGTTGAGACTTAAAAGAATTTACCTAAAGTTATCCCCTTAATGACATTATATAAAAATGAAAACTTATTCAAAGATGTAGATACTGTCTCTTACACCTAAAGACCTAAAACCTCTAAGCCAAAAAAGGTCTAGCAACTTAGTATAAGAACCTTCCTCTTGGATTAGTACGAAGAATTAATACAAAAAGACACTATGACTAGACAAACCTCAAAAGACAAACTTGTAGGAAATATATCAAATGAACCTAAGATGCAAAAAATGGAGATTAGCACATAAAAATCTCTTATCTTCTAATGATGAGACACTAGATGAACCTAAAATTGAGATGCCTAGTAAGCACAATGATAAAGATGGTCTTGCAAAATAACTCTAAGGTTTTAGAATTTATGTAGGTAGGAAAGAGGAAATCAAACAGGAAGAAGAGGCATTTATCTTCTTTGTCATAATATTAGTCCTTACTTGGAATGTTAGGAGAATAAATAGCCCTACTAAGTAGAGTTCTCTGCAGGATTTTCTCTCTTTACTCAAACCCTTATTTGTTGGTTTACGAGAAACAAAGTTGTTTATAAATAACCGTAAGAACCTTAGCTTTCTAGTGGATAAAACCTTATTCTAGTGGCCAAAAAAGCTATATTTTAATCCTAAAACACATAACTCTATATCGAAACACCACCTAATAACCCAGACTTATGATAGTTTATTCCAATTGCCTGACACAATCTATCTTAGACTAGTCTCCAAATATCACCCTTCTTTCATTTTTCAAAAACCCTAATTTCACTAAGCACAAAACCCTACCTAACACAAGAAGCTGACGTCACTCTGTGGAGTTTCAGCCACCTCCATGCAACGTCGTTGTAAGTTGCACTACCACCATTGTTAACAATGTAACAGTGATAGTGCCAATATCGCTAGCTGCTATAGTTTGGCCTGTCCAATGCTCCCTCACCAACACATCTCCAAGTGTCTGTCATTGCTAGCTATTGTTGAGGAACCGCATCTTTTAAGCCACAAACACGACAACCAAATCTCTAGCAGCAACAGTCAATTGCCAAACGTTGCATATTGCTTCCTTATAGCTATCAACGTTAGAATCTCTAACCATTGGCGGTAGTTTCTCATATTCAAAGTGATGCCACTGGTAGCAAAACACACTACCAATCATCTTCCATTCGACACAATGCCTCCTCAACATAACCTAAAAAATAATCACAATGCCACCATATAGTTCTAGGAATTTGTGGAGTGGTTAGCTTAAAGAACATGCACGTTTAGGAACCAATCAATCTTTACTTTTGTCTCTCTATGAATTTGTTATTTTGTGTATACAAAATTGTTTGTTTCTTCAGTAACGAATTAGAAGCTTTAAATAATACTACCAACGTTTACGTTAGGAAAGATGAAATTCTTAAAAAAGACATAGTAGATACGAGATAATAACGTACAAATTTTAGTTCCCTTTTTAAGGTCATCTTTATTACCAAAATACTTGTCTAAGTAGCTCCATAAGTATAAGGTTTATTTTTTATACACAATTGCTCCCATCGTTGGTTTTGTCATTGTCTCTCTCTTCTATGTACACAAATTTAAATAACTAGAAAGTGAGACTTGAATAACATCTTTACTATCAGACACTTTGGTCAAGTTAGGAATTGCATTACTCAACTAGATTGACTTTGTCAAAACATTGTTGCTTTTTACACCAGGACTATTATTATACTCTATCAGGTAAAAATTACATAAGTAGATCAATGACTAATGTTAGAACATTATTAGACTGGGAAAATATTAAAGTTTGATGACAACGCTTATTGAAGTCATTTAAAACATGTTCCTTCGTACTAGTTGGAAACCAACTATTATAACTAACAATAGTATCATAAATTGTGGTTTTATTATTCTAAGGAGGTGGTGGTCCAAGCACATAAGATTGGTTATTATTATGATTATGGAAGTTCTAAGTCTTAATTCAAAGCTCCATCTTTCAAATTTTTTTTAGTAATAGCATGTCTTTTATCTATAATCTATGTTGATGTTAAAGTGAACCCACGTAGTGGATCTTTAATGTGGAGATATCATTGTTCTGCATAATGTAGTAAATTTGATGACCTAGCAACTAACAAATCATACTTACTTAAATACATTGTATATGATAAGGTAGTTTCTTGATGTGGACAAATTGCTCAATAAAAGCCTTTTTTATGCTTTAATTAAACATTTAACAATCACTACTCTTAATGTCAACCTCAATTGCTATAGGAAATATATTAGATTTCTTGAGACAAGTTTTAAAGGTAACAAATGCACTATAACAAAGTTGATTTTCTCTATGAGAAAAACATCACCTATAGTTATTAGCTACATTCCTGTTTCCTCAATTTATATCTATCTCCATATATACAAACCTTACAATCAAATTGACCCCATTATTTCATCTCTGCAAGCATCACAAGCTACGTACAAATGACATTTTTGTTTACTGTATAAATACAAAGAAGCATGACTCTCCAATATGAACACTTGAAAACTATTTTCTTTATTCTTTTTTTTATGGTACTAAGGTAGCTGGAAAAACATGTTTTTGATGTACTTCTGTAATTGTTTCCCAAAATAGTATAATAATAGTTTTATTGTAATAAATAATAATGTTTTGGTAAAGCAAATCCAGCTGAGTATTGCGGTTTCTAACTCAACTTAAGTGTCTAGTAGTGAAGAAGATATTCGACATAGTGATAAAATTGAGAGTGGGAGCAATTATACATAATAAATAAACCTTAACTTATACATGTGGAACTACTCAAACAAGTGTTTTGGTAATGAAGATGGTCATGAAAAGGGAAGTGTCAAAAGAAAGATAAAGAAAGAAGAATATGTTGTTGAAGAAAATTAAAAAGGCGAAGAAGTCGTCAGAAGATCACTGCAATCAAAGAAGATGAAACGACAGTAGAAGACAATGGTGAGAGAGGACAATGAAGAGTGAACTAGGGTTGGTAGTGAATTTTTGGGATTATAAAAATAGGGTTATGTATTTTGTTAGGTAAAAAAATTATTTAGTTATAATATTTTATTAATTCAAAAAATAATTAAGATAATATTTTATTAATTAAGATAATAAAATAACTATTTGTAAAATTTTAATTTTTTTAAATTCATGCCTAGATCCTACAATGTACCCATTTTAAAGGTCTTTTTTTTATAATGACAATGTCAAATTTTTGTTAAAATTTCTATTCATATAGGGTTAATTTTGAACGTTTATAAAATGTTAAGATTTAATTTAAATAATATGAACATTAAATTTTAACTTGTATTTAACCATAAAAGTTAAGATTACTTTTAACCTTTTTACCAACAAACATATGACTTTTATACTTGATAGGTCTTTATGGTTTTTTATATAAATATACCTATTTTTTCTCTAATGCTCTAATTCATCATATGTTCTTTTAATTTAGATTTTTATTATTTTTATATAAGAGATAAAGTGACAAGGAAATATAATAAAAATGAATACTAAATTAAAGAGTACTTTCCACAACCTAAATGATGAAAATTAATTAAAAAGAAATCATAGTTTCTTCTTCACATATTACAATTTGAATATTACAAAAAAAAATTCCAAGGCTTAAAAATTGTCTTCTCACATGCCATCTTTTTTAACCTTGAAAATTAAAATTTAGTTAGATTGAGTGTAAGATTCTATTTTAGTTATTGGCCAATCATGTGAGCTAATACACTAGGAATTGACATTTTCTCTTTTTATTACCTTAACAAATTATGCAGTTTAGGTATCATCATTTCATAATAAATACATCTAGCCAATTATTCCCTAGACAACTCCTTAGCACTTAGCACAAGTCATACTAAAGTAACTTAAACTCCATTTACTAGAGTAATTACCACTGCCAGCATATAAATTTCAAGGGCATAACCTTGATAAGGCATCCATTTCCACCAAGCCAATGTTTGTTCAAATGAAACATTGTAGATGACATAGAAGAAATTTATTAGACAATTTTGTTAATACCATAAAATGATTAAAACTTTGATCACCCTTTTTTAGTCAATTACACATAACATACTCCAACTCGAAATAAAAAAGAGTTGTCCTTGAAACCGCTTATCTTTCTTATCCAGTTGTAGCACCCCAATGTCAACATTAGGATATTGGGATGAAATCTTCAACTTCACTTAATACCATTTCTTGTTTCAATTAATTAAAAAAATTAAGGCTTTAGAACTTCAACATTTATACATGATTCAAAAGATAGGGAAGGATGCACTTTCAACTTTGCTATTTATGATCACATCGACATACGTACTTGCTGCTATAAGTAGAGTAGATCTGCTTCATCGTGTTTGTAACAATCAGGCGACAAACTATGCTCTTAATTCCTCCTTAGGAAATAACCTTAAGAAATTTGCAAAAATCCTACCTTGGAAGACTTCATTGATAGGTTTTTATAACACCTCTGTTAGAGACAACCCTGATACAGTCTATAGAAAGGCACTGTGTAAAGGAGATGTAATGAATGCTATAACTTGCAAAATTTGTGCGGGAAGTGCAGGACAAAAGCTTCTAAACTTTGATATTGAACATGCGTAAGATGATCTCATCGATGCATCAACATTGATAAAAAGTTTAAAATTTTAGGTCTAAGCAAGTTTATTATTAGCAGATTATGAACATTGAACATCTCATGCACTAGCAAGATATATAATATAAATTGCAAAAAATTGTTGATGTGCACCTCTTGCATAGTATACAAGAATTAGGTATTCAATTCTTGTTATGTTTGATTGGTGTGATACTATAAATGGTAGGGTAATGTGATAAAGCAATGAAAGCTATAAAAGGAGGAAGTGCAATGGCCTTAACTGGTGCACATCACTTGGTTTTAAATTTGTGATTACCTCCTATGGAGCTATTCTGAAGAAACTGAATCCCCATTTAGAGAGTGGAAAGGTAAAGGCCATAGTTGATCCTAAAGGACCTTTCCCATTTTCTCAAGTTGTTGAGGCCTTCCCTTATATTGAAACAAATCAATCTACATGAATGGCTGTGATTCACCCTATTCCATGAGGTCCCTCTAGATTATAACTAGAAGAGACAGTACTAAAACCTCGTCAAAAGTATAATTATGGTGATGTTTCCTACATAACTCGCTGACTAAGGACTTCCTGTCCTCATATCCAATTGTTTCTTACATGACTCGCTAACTTAGAATCTCTTACTAATAAAGTTTAAGCTCCAACTTTCTAACCAAAGTCAAGAAAACTAGTTAAAGGCTAAAACTAAAAACTAATAAAATTGGAACAGTTAATATGTTCAGAGACATACATATTCAGAAAAATAAAATATTCATCATATAATAGAAACAAAAACATGTCATAGATATAACCAGAAGCTTAGGTTTAATTACACAGATTAATGACACACAATAAAGACCTCAATTTCATTATTATAACTAAATCGTAGAAGTTAGGTTTTAGCATTCATCAAAACATGCTAAAGAGACTAGAAGCTTGGAGAGATGGGTTGTGCATAACATACCTAGAAACAGATGAAGACAAAAGAGGGAGTTGCTGAAGAAAATATACTACTGGAGAAAACAGATGAGGGTGTTGCTGGAGAAAATAAACGAGGGAACTGTTGGAATACAAAGAAAGCCAAAACAAAAAATAGAGGAGTGTTTTTAGGTTATCAAAAAGACATCGTTTTCATTGTTCTCTTTTTTTGCTACGAAAATATTTTCCTAACAAAATTTTTTAACTATAAAATTCAATATGGTAGCTGATAATTAAGGGACCTATGAGTTTTATCTACGAAAAATGTTTCATAGCAAAAGGTTTTTTAGCTATGAAAATAAGTTAACAGTTAAAAAAGGTCATCAAATATTATTAGCTACGGAAAATATTTTGTAGCTAAAAACATTTCGCAACAAAAATAAATTCATAGTTAAAAAAATAGGCAAATCTTTTTAGCTATAAAAATATTTTTTGTAGCTAAAAACCTTTTGCTAGAAAATAGAGCTCACAGTAAAAAAGCTTCACCAAATGCTTTTAGCAACAAATATACATAGCCTATTCTAAACGTAGCTAATAGTGTTAAGTAACCAACAAATTGTTGAAAGTTAGAGGTTAAGTAAGTCTTTGGCTACAATTTTGAAATTTAATAGCCAAAGACAAAATTCGTGGCCAAAAAAAAGTAGTCAATTTAACAATTTGTTGCAGTGATGGTTCCTAGTCATAACAAGGAATGTTGTCTTATCTAATTTCTTTTAATTTAGGTTCTAAAAGATGTGAACCGGATTAAAAGAATATAACTGCAACTCTGCTAGTTAAAAGGATAATCCCACTCCAACTTTCCTAGTAAAATAGTCATATTGCTTATATGTATCTTGGTTAATTTGCATCTTTAATGTCCATTTTATATGCATATTGATCATGCTATTTAGTCATGCAAGTTTGTTACTTTCGCTTCATGTTATGCTCTATCTACTCGGTAAGACAATTGCAAAATTTTTCTATTTCTTATTGGTTTAATTATTACAGTGACAACTTCTAAACCTATGAAATGATTATCATCTAGTAATATATAACAATTATTTTAAATGTTGAAAATGTAGTTTTCTATTATGGGTTAAAAGCCCCGCTAATGACTTTATAGAGTGATCATAATTCCGATCGAAGATTTTATAAATACCCAACTATCTGGTGAGAATATATTTGTTATTAGATTAAGAACTTGTGTTTGAAGTTATATAATACCCAACTATCTGGTGAGAATACATTTGTTATTAGATTAAAACTTGTGTTTGAAGTTTATATAATTCCCAGCTATCTGGTGAGAATATATTTGTTATTAGATTAAAAACTTGTGTTTAAAGCTTATATAATAAAGTATAATATTTCAAGTTGAGAGAAGCACTTTTTTTCAAATAGTATGATGACAAATTTATTGAAAAAGTCGTCGAAGTTATTCAAAAATTAAGGAAAGAAGTATTAATGTTAAAGAAGGGGGTTGAAATAAGAATTGTTGGAAAAAAAATACTACTAAAACAAGCACAACTAAGGAGTTTGAAGAAAAAATAAAGCTCATGAAGCAAGACATAAATTTATTGGAAAAAGAGAAAAAAAGAGAAGAAGTTTATATTAATGAATATTGTAATAAGATTTATTGTGCTTGGAGTACTTGTTATTTTCAACTCTGTTATGGGAAAATGGCATTGAATTATATTTTTATATAAATTATATTATGGATAAATAACTCGATGTAAATTATAATCAAAATTTAAAATACCATATGTTTTTTAGTAAAGGGGAAGTGTGATACATAGTTTATTGTTACAAACTAATTTCTTGGTTGAATTAACGACTATCCTTAAATAAGTGCTTTATTCAGTAACCAAGATATTTTTTTTTTCTAATTGTAGTTTTGGATTTTTTTTTGACTTTTACCAACTTTAATTACATTTCTAAATTTTGATTGTTTCATCGTAAGCAGTTCTTATGAAACTATAGGGCTTGTTAAGTTGTTGGGTCAATTTCTTTTGCTTCATTTGCCCTTCCTTTTGTTTAAAAATCTTGCAAATAAGTGTATCTTAGACAACTTGAAAAATGAATAGTTGCTACTTTGGATCATGTAATAATTATTTTTGCTCTCACAGTGGAAAAAAACTAGCCTCTTATTGAAAGCCTTATCCCACAACTTCCTATTGGCTTTCAAAAGACTAAAAAAATCAAAATCCTCTAAACAAGCAGAATGAACACTTCTCATAAATCTTATAAACACTGAAGAATTCCTAATAAGAAGTCGAAGACAAAGTATATGTATAACATTAATTTACTTAAGATTTAATAGTTTATATTGGTCAAGCATAAAAAGACATACCTAACATGAATAGTTTGTTTATACAACACAATCATCAAATTTCCATTTTCACAGCAAGACATACATCAGAAGGTCAAATGCATTATTAATCCACATTGTTTCCCTCACTTGTACTTCACTATGAAGCTTATTCTTTTGATGATGGTGTTAATGATGTTTTCCTTTTGTTTGCTTCAGCTTGTATCTGTTGTGAAATAATGTTAGAATGTCTTCTGAATTATAAACCTCTTTGTTCAAAAGATAATTTGAAAGTATGCAGATAAACATCTCTAAACTATCTTTTACTGATATGTCTAGATATACTAACCTAGCAAAATGATAAAAAGAAACACTAGAACCACATTTGTTAATTGTTTCAACTAAGATAAATTAATAAAAAATACAATCGTTACAATATTACTTTGTTATCAACTCTTTTTGCACTGTTTAGCTATTCTTTAATAAACATAAATTCACCCATTATTAAAAACAATATAAATTGATAATAACTGAAGGGAAATATACATGTTTGTTTTGAGTAATGGATTGCACTAATCACATGTTTGCAAGAGTATTCTTATAGGTCTCATGCCTGTCAGTTATAATAGTTGGTTTTCAGCTACCACGTAAGAGGATGAAATATGTTTTAGATGACTTCATCAAATGTTGTCATCAATTTTTAATTTTGTAAAAGTCTAATGATCGATGTTGTAACATTATTCATTGATCTACTTCTGTAATTGTTACCCAAAATAGTATAATAACAGTTCTAGTGCAATAAACAACAATGTTTTGGTAAAACAAATCCAGCTGAGTATTGCAATTTCTAACTCGAGTTAAATGTCTAGTAGTAAAGATGATATTTGAGAAAGTGAAAAAAACCAACAGTGGAAGCAATTATACATAAACAAAAATAAACCTTAATTTATACATGTGGAACTACTCAGACAAGTATCTTGGTAATGAAGATGGTCGTGGAAAGGAAAGCGTCAAAAGAAAAATGAAAAAAAGAAGAATGTGTCACTACCAAAATACTTGTCTAAGAGGATAATAAAGAGTAAATTAGGGTTGGTGGTGAATTTTGGGGATTATAAAATTAGGGTTAACGATTTTGTTAGGCAGAAAAAATTAACTAGTTATAATATTTAGTTAATTTAAAAAACAATTAAGAAAATATTTATTAATTAAGATAATAAAATAATTATTGTAATATTTTAAGTTTTTAAAATTTATGACTAGGTCTTACAATGCCACGTGGAGCATATGCGGCAGTGTGGGCCCATTTTAAAGGTAAAATGATATATTTTATGATGACAGTGTAAAGTTTATGTTAGAATTTTCATGGGGTTAAATTT
>JANZXV010351684.1:0-11586 GCA_027576455.1 Erythroxylum roigii
TTCTCTAACTGTGACAGGATAATCAAACACCTCTACATATCCATTCAAGTGAACCACTTTACTTACATTTGATTCAGACAATGCTCCGTTGGACACGCATGCACCCATCTTCTCTCTGTCTCTCTGCTCTTTTTGCGTCGCTATTACTTGCCGGCTTAGGCTTCCGCACCCATGGAGGGCATTTATTTATAACTAGTTAGGAACTGCAAATGGGCATGAGAAGAACGACTAAAGGATGACTTTTTCGGCTTCAAACTTTCGTAAAACTTGAGCTATTAATTGGGAGCAAAAAGTGTACTTCAAGTTGTTTGGCCTAGTTGGTGCCTGTCTGGCATTACTGCCCTCCATTTTTTACGTTGTCTGCAATAATTGAAAAGAAAAAAAGACATAAAATGAAATGAAATTTTATTGAATCTCAAATCATAGATAAAGATATATGAAAATTAATTTAGTGAATCTGGTCTTGTTTAACAAAAAGGCAAAAAAAAAAACTTTCAAATTAATACCTAAGTATAATTTGATCTCTATCTTAAAGACTTGTTTTTTTTATTTATCAAATGTTCTAAAAATTGGGCCAAAATTAAAAATTTAAAAGATTTCACGATATTAGACCGAAATAAAATCAGTTGAAATTAAATAAAATTAAAAAATTTGAAATATGATTGAAAAATATTGTTTATGTAATTGAAGAATGTAAAGCCTAATTGAAAACAGATTGTTAAATGAAAATTTATTAATTTATTTTAGTTAATAAAAATTTATTAATTTACAAAAATTAAAAGAAGTCCTTCAAGGCTTCCTGGAGAGGCATCCTAATGCGTCCCAACAGAGGTGGGTACAACTTTTACTCATACGGATGGGTCAGGGTATAAACCGATGACCTAAGACTCCAACTTGAAGACATATACAGTGAGCGAGAAGTGTAGTGTAGGAGCATGGAAATCCAAGCCTCATATTCAGTGCAATTGGGGTGCCCTGTGACACTTCTAGAATGTCAAGAATGATGGAATTTTAACCCCTCCCCTAGAACTCCTTAAAGCAAGAGCTAATTTCTGGGCTTCTGCATTGGTTGGGGTATTTTGGAATAAGCGAATAGCTTTTCCAGTTGTGCAAGATTGGGCAAAAGCTCGGTGGACGAAGAAAGACTTAAAGAAAGTCATGCTTCCAGATGGTGACCCATTCATCTTCAAGTTCAACTCCGAATGCAACATTCCAGAAATACTAGAACAGGGGTCGTGACATGTCAGTGGGCAGCCATTGTTCATCCAAAGATGAAGACCTGGGTTCGATTTTAACAAAGGTAAAATAAAAACTATCATTTTACGGGTCCAATTTCATAACGTCCCGTTAGAATTTTGGAATATGGATGACTTTAGTTTCCTAGCGAGCTCTTTAGGTAAACCAATTAGTATGGAGATTCAAACAGCCAATATGGAGCGTGTGTACTATGCCAAAATTTGTATTTGTGAGGAGAAATACGACACTCCCTGATCTATTACTTAAAATGAAGTTAGGCGAGAATGGTGAATTGATGAAATATGAGGCTAATATTTCTTACCCTTGGAAGCCAACAATTGCGAAGAAAACATGGCAACCAATGGGGAATAAGTTTAAAACAAGGAATCATTATGAAATTGAAAAACCGTAGGGGGTAATTGTTTCGCAAACTTCTTTAGCACGGACAAAAATAAAGGCAAGTAAAACTGAAATAATAAAAATACCGAAAATTTGGTAACGCAGTTCGACACACCTTGCCTATGTCTGCGGGGCCCTCGACCAGCTTAATAACTTTCACCAAAGTATAATATATTTACCCAAGGCTTTACTGAGCCGTCACTACTCAACTCTTGACACTATCTCTCAACCTCACTTCCTGTGAAAGAATTTCACACCCAATAGTACGACCGCCACGTACTAACCTCAACAGAGGTTTTTCTCAATCTTGCTGATTCATCTCTCGTTTGCGTCGGGATTGGTCGTGAGTGTCTCTCCGTAGTATGGCATCCCTCGACTCCGATGGCCATCTAGCTAAGAAGGGTAGGACCCAAAAACGGGATGAAGATCCGCCACCGCTGAAGTCGACGTATAGTGAAGCTGTCACAGGTGGCGCAGTCGTGGCCAACGTCATGGGAACCGCAGCCTGGCGGGAAGATGACCTCGTCAAGGTTAAGGACGACAATATCACCTCCAGCACTGGGGCTCACGATGACAGTCTTCTTCTCTCGACAACTCTTCGACAGAAGCCACCAGTGGGAGCGGACAGTGGTGCTGAAACTCCTGGGCCGCTGGGTAAGTTTCCCGATGATCAGCCCCCGCCTGAGAAGTTTATGGAAACCGCGAGGACCGGTTAAAATAGTGGACTTGGACCATGATTTTTTCCTCGTTAAGTTTCAGGTGGAGGATGATTTTCTGAAGGTCCTTACTTATGGACCGTGAACGTTGTTTGGGCAAGTGCTTGCCGTCCAACGGTGGTGTCCAGATTTTCGGCCAGCCCAGGCCTCAATAACGCGTGCAGTGGTCTGGATCTGCATTCCCAACCTGCCCATCGCTCGTTACCACCCGCAGATCTTGTCGGTGCTAGGGAACTTGGTTGGCACCATAGTGAAGATCGACGAAGCTTCTTTGCACGCGCAGAGAGGACACTTTGCGCGCCTAGCGGTGGAAGTCGACTTGAGCGTCCCTCTGCCATCCTGTGTCGAGCTCGACGGAGAATTGCTGCTCATCACGTATGAGGGGCTGCCACATGATCGGTCACCCTCCAAGCGCTTACCTCAGGAAGCAGGCCGAAGCCAACATTGAACAGACCCCGCCGACCACGACGGGCGTTGGGGAGACGACACCCAGGTGTCCGGAGGAGCAGGCAGTGCAGCGACTCGAGGCCCCATCCGGCACCAGCTACGGGCCATGGACAAACGTCCAACGATGCCGCCAACGATTGATTTCGAAGGGACAGGCGCAATTTGGTGAGCGACGGTCTAATGGAGCTGTGGGAGGATCGAGGTTTGAGGTGTTATATCAACAAGATACTGGAGCTGATATGATCTTTAGTTCACCTGCTGCTACTCCTACCGACATTTTAGTTGGGGTTGGCCACAAGTTCAACTTACGGTCCAAGCTCGCCTTGATAGGGTTTTTGGTTCGTCGGCATGGACCTTCCCTCACACTACGATCCACCACCTCCCTTTGTTCGGGTACGATCACCGTCCCTTGCTTATCCAGTTTGACCGCCCCCAGCCGCGGGTTCCTGGAGTCCCGCCCTTTCGATTCCTAAATGCCTGGCTCACTCATCCTGACTTTCCTACAGTGGTTGATCAACATTGGGCCCCAACAGGGGGGGACCTGAGTAGTCAGTTGCCCAATTCGCTTCTCACCTTTCTTCCTGGAACAAACTCACTTTTGAGAATATTTTCTCTCGGAAAAGAAGCTGCTTGCTCGGCTGGCAAGGATCCAACGGGCTATGATAGTCGACCCGCGGGATTCGCTTTTGACTTTGGAAGACAAACTGTGTGGCTAGTTGTCTACCGTCTTGTGTGAGGAAGAACTCTTTTGGCACCAAAAAGCCAGGTGCGATTGGCTCTCTAAAGGTGATCGAAACACCAAATACTACCATACCCTCGCCATGTCCAAGCGTAAGAAGCTTAAGATTGAGCGGCTTACTGACTCCGCCAGAAACGTCGTTACCGACCAGGCCCAACTGTGCAGCTTGGCCCAACAGTATTTCGTTCAGCTCTATGCCCCGGCAGCTGCGCCTCCTTGTTAGTTCCCCTCCACCAGTGCCTTCCCGTCCCTGTCCGGGGAGCAGTTCCAGACCTTGTCCCCTCCTGTTCGGGAGGCAGAAATTCGGCGTGCGGTCTTTGCCATGAATCCTCACGAAGCCCCTGGCGCGGATGGGTATAATGCAGGTTTTTTCAGGCCCAGTGGGGGAAGCTTGGGCAGCATATCGTGTCCTTTCTACAGTCTATATTTCGTATGTAGAGGTGGGACCATGATCTTAACCGAACCCTTCTGGTCCTCATCCCAAAAATTCCTTCCCCGCTCCAGATAACGCAATTCCGACCGATGAGCCTGTGTAATGTCCTTTACAAGGTCCTCTCTAAGGTTATGGTGAATCGGTTGAAAGCGCTTATGGACCATTTGACGGCGGCAAACCAGTGTAGCTTCATTCCGGGGCGGCATATCACCGACAATATTATTATAGCGCAGGAGGTTATTCACTCTATGCGGAAGAAGTCAAGTAAAACCGGCTTTCCGGCCTTGAAGGTGGACCTGGAGAAAGCCTATGACAGGTTGAGCTGGCAATTCCTTCGAGACACCCTGGTTGAGATTGGGCTCCCTGAGAATGTTATCTGGGTTATTATGCAGTGTGTCACGACTACTTCCTTGCAGGTTACATGGCAAGGTACGGTCTCGGAGCCTTTCCGACCTTCGCGGGGCTTAAGGCAAGGAGACCAACTTTTTCCCTACCTGTTCGTCCTCTGTTTGGAGCGCCTCGGTCACCTCATCACTCATGAGGTGGGTAGTGGGGCGTGGAAGCCGATTAAGCTGAGTCGCCGGGCCCCCCTATTTCCTACCTTTTCTTTGCGGATGACCTGGTGTTCTTTACCGAAGTTGACGCTTCGCAGACACGGGTCATCGCGAGGATGCTAGAGATCTTCTGTTAGGCTTTAGGGCAGCAGATTAGTTACGCTAAGACTTGTCTCTTCTTTTCTAAGAATGTCCCCCGGGAGCTTGTGCGCTCAGCCATGACCTTCGGGTGCCCTGCATGAATAATTTGGGCCGGTACTTAGGGGTTCCTTTGATCCACGAGCGGACGACCAGGCATACGTACCAACATGTTCTTGATAAGGTCCACCAAAACTGGGAGGTTGGCGCGCCAATATGTTGTCTCTTGTGGATCGGGTTACTTTAACCCAAACCGTCTTTGTTTCGTTGCCTAACTTCACGATGCAGACTGTTCGCCTCCCCCGGCAGCTTATGCGGGACTTCGTTTGGGGGTCTGCCCCAGACCATCGCAAACCTCATGTGGTCAGTTGGGATTCTGTGTGTCAACCCAAGTCGTCTGGCAGTTTGGGGCTTAGGCGTATTCGTCCTACTAACGATGCTTTCCTGACCAAACTGGGTTAGGCCCTGATCACGAGGCCCAATGCGTGCTGGGTCCAATTCCTTCGTACCAAATATAGGTTTGCCGACTCTCCGCTTCCCCAGACGACTTCCCGTTCTGGGGCGTCGATCATTTGGAAAGGGATCTTCGCTTCTTGGCACATTGTTGAGAGGGCCTCAAATGGGAATAGGACAATGGGCGGCAAATACTTTTTTGGCTGGATAATTGGTTGGCGGACTGGGGTCCTCTTATCCTTGTAGCCCTCTCTCCTGTTCCGGATTGCCTTAAGGCAGCTACATTACCACCATGGCAGGAATTTCAACGTTATCTTCCTTCCACTGCCTGTATGGAGCTGGCCCATTACCACCTTGGTGCGGACAACCTCGAGGATGACAGGGCGATGTGGGCCCCGACCACCCATGGGAGATTTACCGTGGCTTCTGTTTATGATCTGATAGTCGGGCGCTCCAGGGGCTCCTCCCCCAAGCTCGCTGCCAAAAGGAAACTCCTGACGAACCAACAACGCATGGTGCGTAACATGGCCACGGACGACCGCTGCCCGTTCTGTGGCCAGGTCGAGTCTGCCCTTCATGTGACTAGGGACTGACTGAGAGTGGTGGCCCTCTGGCGACAGTTTCCTAGGACGGTGATTTACACGCGTTTCTTCTAGTAGGACGAGGAGACGTGGTTCCAATCTAACCTCACTAAGCACATTATGGTGCACTAAGAAGCGTGGGCTATTATCTTTGGCGTCGCTTTTTGGTTCCTTTGGAAGGGGCGGAACAGTAGTCTTTTTGAGCCGGGGTTTACTTGGCTGGAGAATGGCTCCCGTCCCATTCTCGAGTATGTGGATTGGATCACTAGAACTCGCGCTATGGCAAACTGTGTCTTCCCTGAACAGGGGGTTCCTTTGGGCTCCCTTGTTGGCTGGTCCAAACCTTCGGAGGGTTGGGTTAAGGTTAATACGAACGGTGCGGCTCGTTACGGCTCTTCCACGATCTACGCTGGCGGTTTGATTCAAGATAGTACTGGGACCTGGTGTGGGGGGTTTCAGCAAAGCCTTGGTAGGGGTTCGCCCTTAGAAGCGGAACTTTGGGGCGTGTATTGGGGCCTTACCTTGGCCTGGGAGCAGGGACACGGCTGAGTCATTACCGAAGTCGACTCCTTGGAAGTCATTAATATCCTTTCTGACTCTAATTCTGTGCTAACTGGAGTTTCCTTCTTGGTGGCAGGTATTCAGGAGCTGCTCCATCGTCCTTGGGAGGTTCGTCTCCAACATGTCTGCAGAGAGGGCAACTAGTGTGTGGACAAATTGGCCACTCTTGCGGCTCTTCTTCGTCCGGGTCTCTACCCTCTTCCGAGGCCACCAGATGGCGTCTAAGAGCTTCTCCGCCGTGATGCCGCCGTCGTGATGTATTTCAGAGTCTGATTTTGTGTTTTAGTTTCGCTTGTTAAACAAAAAAAGAACAATAAACGAATAACTCAAGTGATTAAAATAATAAAGATTTAAAACTAAATACACTTGAGATAAAAGAAAGACTTCCCTATAGTTCCGCCTTCTCTAAATAATTCTTCAATATAAACGATCCATCCCAACTTTAACTGCTTCAATTAAACCATATGATTATACAGACAATGAATTTGTACAATTTCTTCTTCTGAAGTAGCTGACTTGTCCTCTCTTTAACCAGTTGATTTAAAAGCAGTAACTAACTGTGAATCTGTATAATTTCTTGTTTTTCCTTCACTACGTTTTTTTGCTTGTACTTGAACTTTTTTAATCCAAGTGTGTTTCGGTACCGTGGGCTGCTGTTGGAAATTTAATGGAAAGTGTTTAGATTTTCGATTTTGACCCCTTTGAAACATAATTTGCAACATCTTGTAGCATCTCGGCCTTATGTGCCCGATAACTCTGCGAAAATGACACGTCAGTACAAATCTTCGATTTTTTCTCGATGTTTCTTCTTCTTGGATAGATCTAGACATATTATTTTTCTCTTCATTCGCTTTAGAGCACTCACCCTTATAGCCAATGCCTTGAAGATCCCCTTTAACCTTACCAATTTTAATTAACTTTTCTAGTTTTTTTGTGCCTCTATTCAACATTCTCAATCCCTTTTCAGTACTTACCAATTTCATTTTAGCTTCACCAAGCTCATTTGACGTTAATGTCAATTTCTTTTATAACTCTTGGATGGTGTTCTTCATGGCGAGATTCTCTTCCTTCAATCTTTCATTCTTGCTACATATTTTCACCCATTTTTCGTACATTAATTCGTAAGCCTCGTAAATATTCTCCTTTTTGTCATCTAGGCCACTTCCATCACTTTCATAATATGATAATAGGTCTTGAGATGAGTTGTTTTTGAAATTTTCCAATTTTCCCTCTTTTCGGTCTTCAGTTACTTCCTTATCAGTTATTGTTAAGTAAGTAACTGAACTTTTGCTATATAAGGCAACCAACGCAGCACCATTCACTATTTTTTCTTCGCTACCATATTCACTCTTGGAATCATTTTCACTCCAGGTATTTGTAAAGGACTGTCCTTTTTTCTTCTTCACAGTATTGGCACAATCGGATTGAATGTGTCCAAAACCTTGACATTCATGACATTGGATTCTCCTTGCCTTCTATTCACCCTTTTGTGTCTTGACTTGTTGTCTTGAATTGTTACTCGATAAACTTCTGCCATATTGTCTAAAGTCGGATTTGTTCTTCTTCATTCTTTTCAACCATTTACAAAATTTAATGTGAGTAGTACCAAGTCTTCGTTTTCATCTAATTCATCTTCCGCATCATTCACACTTTTTCCAGTTTCCACCTGTAGTGCCTCTCTTGTAGCCATGTTCACGAAACTAGGATTTACACCAACTTGCTACCAAGTTCTGAATCGATGACCTCCCTCTAATATCAATTGAAAAACAGTAGGGGTAATTGTTTCGCAAACTTTTCGCAAACTTCTTTAGCATGAACAAAATTAAAAGCAAGCAAAACTGAAATAATAAAAACAACGAAAATTTGGTAACGCAGTTCGACAACCTTGACTATGTCTGTGGGGCCCTCACCCAGCTTAATAACTTTCACCGAAGTACAATAGATTTACCCAAGACTTTACTGAGCCGACACTACTCAACCTTTGACATTATCTATCAACCTCACTTCCTGTGAAAAAATTTCACACCCAATAGTACAACCGCCTCATACTAACTTTGACAGAGGTTTTTCTCAATCAGTCTTTTGACGAAAGAACAATAAATGAATAACTCAAGTGATTAAAATAATAAAGAACGAAAACTAAATACACTTTAGATAAAAGAGAGACTTCCTTATAGTTCCACCTTCTCAAAATAATTCTTCAATATAAACGATCCATCCCAACTTTAACTGCTTCAATTAAACCATATGAAAATCTAGACAATGAAAGAGGACCCATGGTATTTTCTCACAAAAACATAGCACAAACCAGATAAAAACTTCTTGAATAATATAATAAGCTGAACCACTTCACCTTAACATGAATCATACCCAGACACGTTATTCAGTTGTCTACCAAAGCTTGTTCACCACCGCAGTATATATTTTTCATTAACAATTAACGTCCCCAACTTATAAGCTGCACACACACGTCAACTCCATTAAACATAATCACGTTGGAGATGGGCTTTTTCTGTAGATTGGAGACGAGGACAACACCACTAGAGATAAACTTGAAATATGCGCAATTCACCTGACACCCTAAAAATCACCTTTAACCAATATAATCACCACTTTAATTTCACCACCCACATCAACAACGTTGCCACACATACACAATTCTATATTGCCGCACAACCCATACACTAAAATCCTTGGTTGCCACACCACCCACACCAAGTGATAAACTTCAACTTTAATTCCAAGACGCCTACGATGGATGCACACCACACCAAGTGATAGAATTTTTGTTGTTTACTTCACGCACGCAAGTCACTTCACCGCACAACACAGCTAGCCTGATCTTTTTGACTTCAATTACTGCAGTGTTTTTCTCATTCATAAATCACTTCTATGCTGCATAAGCACGTAAACCCTATTGTCGCAGAATCACATTCAAGATATATTGTTGCATAATTACATTCAAGATAGATGCTTACCACAGATTATTGATATACACAAATCCCTCAAGAGTCCAATATAGTGTAGAATTCCTACAAGTTAAATCTTATATGTCCAATTAAAATTCCAAAACTAAATAATAGATATATACAATACATCTTAACAGAAATTATGGAGCCTGGCAAAGCAGAAGCATCCAAAGGGGAAGCAATTGACTCCCCTACGTTAGTGGTTCATCATAGCCTTATTAGTAAAGGAGATGGAGTCAGGAGGTAGGAATTTGAAGCAAAAATCAGTTATGAAGGAGCATATGTTGGAGGCCAATATACCATTAACAGATGGGAATTCGACTACGATGGAACAATCCCTTGATATGCTACTGGAAGTGCAGGACATGACTTTGGAGTATAATGTCGTTAATGGGAATATAGTTGATGTTGTGAATATTCGGCATGCTAACGATCAAAATTTTATTGTGATTGAACTGAATGAGTAGCTTGACAACGTTTCTAAAAAGGCTAAGAGGGAGAATAATGAAGTTAATATGAATATTGATTATCTTGTGGATATTCAGCATGCTAATGAGGAGTTACCGGTTTCTGTTGTAATTGATGATAAGGTTGGTGCAGTAATTGAACACAGTGGAGTTGTCTCTGAAGCATCCTTAGTGAAGGCAGATATTCTTCTTAGTGGTGATGTGGATGCTGTTAATGCTGGTTTTGATGCAGTTGAATGTTCTATGGCTGATGTTACTTGTGTAGTACATGATATAGTCCCTGTTAAGGCTGTTAAAAATAGTCGTAGTGTAGAGGATGCAATTAGGAGGGAAGGTGTTGATGGTAAAGTTATGTTATATTCTGCTATTGGTAAGGCAATAGTTCAAGCAAATGGATTGAAGAATGTTGTTCGCAGTGTTATTGAAGTGGATTGTGATGGTTTGGAAAATGAAGTTCATCACTTCTCCTCGTAATATTTGGAGCATAGTCAGATGGATTAGGCCAACATGTTGACTTCATTAGCAATTGTTGGGCAAAATGAGAATTCTGTGAATACGCTGGAGTATGAAGAACAGACAACAATGGTAAACTCCAGTGATTACAGGTGTGGTAAGTTAGGAGACTAAGAATACCGGCCCCTCGAATGCAGAACAGAGAATAGTTTCTCCTCTAGAAAGCAGTCTAGATTTGGCAGTAGAGGATAGTGATTCTCCATCGGATGCAACCCAGATCCCTGACATTCCAAGTGTTTTTATCTGCAGTCAAAAACTGCAAAAAGGAGATCAGTCAGGAAGAAAAATCCAAAATACCAGCAATAGGGGATTAAACGATTATCATAAACAAGGAAATGTATCTTGGCATGCAACGTCCAACCCAATCTTTCCATGGAGATGAAGTATAAACGGTGTCTTTAGTTGATTATTTTTATAGATTATCTTGGTGAAGATATGCTGCGTTATTTAGGAAGTCAGTTTGTCATATTGTCAATATGATGATGGAAGCGACCCGAGAAGTCTCTGGATTATCTCTGCCCTCGTAGCCCTAATTTGGAAACACTAGCATCTTCGATGTGTAGATGGGAGGGGTCTTTTACCTCTTTTACAATTGATTTGCCTTGGATAAGTAACGGTGTCATATCTTCTTACTACACTGTTGTTCCAATTGGTTTGTTTGAAGTGCGGAGTGTGTTGTCGTTGTTATTGTAGGACACTAAGGAGATTACTACTACTCTTTTCACATTGTTCTTCAACTTTAACCTATCAATCTATTTTTTTAATTTTTTTAAAAAATTCAAATAATACATTTTTAAAGATTTTAATCTTAACAAGTCTTGCTTAATATAAGTTCATTTCATCTTTATATTATGCGTCAAATCAACATATTGGCCTAATCCATCTAACAATGCTCCAATATATTGTGAGGTGAAATGATGCATTTCATTTTCCATACCATCGCAATCCACTTTAATAGCATTTTGAAAAACATTCTTCAATCCATTTGCTTGAACTATTGCCTAAGCAATATTTATTATAACAAAAGAAAGATAAATAGAAAATGAAGATATTTAAAACGTGATTCTCTTTTTGATTTATACATTTATTATATTTTAAAATACTAAAAATATTTTAAACTATTAAGTTATTATTTACATAAATTTAAAATTTAATTAAAAACTAAAAATTCTGATGCTGAATGATTTGTTATTCAAAAGCATGAAAAAACCATCACCAAAAATCTGGATTAAAAATGAATAATAAGGCTATACGGATAATAAACTAATTCTTACCCTATGACAAAATCTGAAAAAGCATTTTGGGGTTTCACTAGGGATGGCAACGGGGCGGGTATGCCATACCCCGTACCCGCCCCATGAACCTGCCCCTACCCCCCTA
>JANZXV010351696.1:0-11584 GCA_027576455.1 Erythroxylum roigii
CAAATCATATTTAATACATTCCAAATAAATCCAAAATTTTCAGTTATAAACCAATTTACCCGAAAAATGTCATGAATGCATGCCAAAATGCTTATGCACAAATAAGCAAATATTCAAATATGCAAAGCATAAAACATGCTAAATTTTTGTAATATCCTAACCCCTAATATGGGGCGTTACAGAAGTTGATCGCCAACTTGGAAGACAAGTTACATTCTAACTTAGAAGCAAAGTTACATTCAGAATCCCACTCAATCTGAACTACCTAAGATCATGCTAAAATCATGTCTATCCCTATTAGATTACATCATATGGACCAATTAGATGACACCCCATCTAAATAGGACTCTAGCTGATAAGATAGAATCTACAAGATAACAGAAAGATAGAGTTTACATTCGACTAAGAAACTAACATCCTTATCCTCGAAGAGCTATACTATCTTCAGATGTTGAGTTCCACTGCAATTCTAACTCCCAGTTGTCACCGCATCATCTAAGATCTACCTGCGATCTCTATTCGCTGATGATGTAGTGTGATCTCGCCGAAGCCCACATAGCACACTGGCCTGATCCAATGCTTCCCACAACAAGTCCGCTAGTCGTAGTCCATTTATCAGAGCATGGGCTAAGTCCTTAGTCCATTAAGTCCTTAGCCTGGGTTGAGTCAATCTCCATAAGGGCCGAGAATCTACCAAAATTCGTATCAAGTCTGATCCCACTAGCCCATGTTTGCCTTAGTGTTTTCGCATGCCTCTCTCATACGTGAATCCAGCTAACTTTCCTCCTAAGGCCCACCGTAAAGGTCGCTGAGAAGTGTTCCAAAGTTTAAGGGTCTAATAAGTACCATGATCTAGGAGCTTGTTTCAAACCATAAAGTGACTTATCCAATTTACAGACATAATGTGGATGTTGAAAGTCTTGAAAACCAGGAGGTTGCTCTATGAACAATTCTTTTTCTGAGTATCCATATAGAAATGCATTTTGAACATCTAATTGTTTCAATTTCCAACCTCTTGATATAACTATTGATAGAATTAATCGGATTGTTATGAGTTTAAAAATTGGACTAAAGGTATCTTCATAATCAAAACCATGCCTTTGCTTAAACCCTTTTTGCAACTAATCTAGCTTTGTACCTCTTAATGTTCTCATCAGCTTTCCTTTTGATCTTGAATATCCACTTGCATCCAATTACATTTCGTCCTTGCTGAGGTGGGACCAACCTCCATGTCTTATTTCTGATAAGTGCATTATATTCATCCTTTATTGCTTGTCTCCATTCCTTGTGTGCATTGGCTTGCATATAGTTTGTTAGTTCTACAGTAGCTGTGAAAGTTCAACATTGTACCATCTGAAAATCTCCTTAGCTTGATGATATTGTCTTTAAGTCTTGTTCTCATGGGGTGTTGTCGAGTAGATTAATGAGGCAGTGCAGTAACCATCTCTGCGGACTCCTCATCATTGACATTCAGTTCTTCTTCATTGGCATCAGAGTTGCTTGTTGTTTCTTGATGTAATTCTCTATGCTCCTCATCAATATCTGCAATTTCATGGTTAGGTAACAAAGTAGAAACAGATTCACTATACTCAACAGGCTCATTCTCCTGAAGAGAGCTAGTAGGCTGAGTATGAGGAAGAAGAATATGTTGAGATGTGTCTTGAGGAGACCTACACTTTTCATCAAAGGACTAAAACGAAAACATATGCTCATCGAACATAACATCCCTTGAGATATATACTCGTCCTGTAGGTATATGTAAACACTTGTAGCCCTTATGAAGATTGCTACAGCCTAAGAAAACACATTTTGAAGATTTGAATTGTAGTTTTCTAGTGTTGTAGGGTATCAAATTAGGCTAGTAAGCATACCTAAAGGTTCTGAGAAATTTGTAATTGGGTGCAACTCCAAGAAGCCAACAAAGAGGAGTGTTATTTTCTATGATGTGGCTTAGGAGACAATTAATAAGAAAACATGTTGTCTAAACAACATCATCCCAGAATTTGATGGACATGGATGCTTGAGCAAAAAGAGGGAGAGAAACTTCTATGAGATGACGATGTTTCCTTTATGCTACTCCGTTTTGCTAGTGTGTATGGGGACAAGAGATGCGATGTGTAATTCCAGTTTGATTAAAGAAGGTGTTAAGTTTCTGATACTTGCCATCCCAATCGGTTTGAACACACGCAATCTTTTTGTTCAACAAACTTTTAACATGTTTTTTATATTACAAGAATATTTAGAACACATCACTCTTGTTTTTCATAAGATAAACCCATGTAAATTTACTGAAATTATCAAAAAAAACTTACATAATGTTTAAATCCTCCAACTGAAACAAGAGTTGGTCCTCATACATCTGAGTAAATGAGATCAAAAGGAGATTTTCGAACTATTTGTAGAATTAGGAAAAGGGATTTGATGACTTTTGCCCAATTGGCAAGCATCACAAACATAATTATTTTGCGAAACAGACAAAGGTAAACTACTGGGCTGCAAAACATGTTGATTGTTGCTAGAGAGAGTGTTCGAGCCCGCAGTGCCAATCACTTAGAGTGATTTTGACACTATTGACTTGGCAGCAGAGATGTAGTAGAGACCACCTTTGCTCTTGCCTCTAAGAATAGGGATGTAACAACCCATTTCCATACTAAGGGTTAGAACCCTAGATTTCTGTAATTGAGAAATAACAATGAAAGATAAGAAAATTGCATTTCACACTCAAGCATAATGCACACATAAGAACTTGAATTTTGCACATATTACAATGATTTGTTCATGCACTCATTTGACTTTTTTGGGTATAAATGATTGTTTTAATGTGATTATAATGTGAATTATGGATTATGTGCCTTAAAAAATCAAGTTGGTGTGTATAAGTAATGATTTATAATTTTTAGTGAAATTTAAGAATTTTCTGAAATTAAGGGTATTTTTGGACTAGGAAAAATGTCAAGTAGCGAGACAATTGATAAATAGTAGCAGAAATAAGTGTCAAATGGCAGTAGAAATTTTGATGAATGACATCAGGATTTAATGACATATTTCATTTCAAATTGGGAGTCAATTGGATTAGAATTAGGACACAAATGGACTAGCCAATTAAAAGACCAAAAGAGAACCATGGGAAAGTGACATATGGCAAGTGACAAGTGTCACTTGCCACACCACTTTTCTTAACCCATGATTTCTATTAAGTGAAAAGCCCACTCTCATTTTGGTCTTTCACTTGCTATTTACTCCTCTCTTCGTTAGCTTCTCTCATCTTCATTTTCTTCATCTTCCTCTCCTTCTCACGACACTCTCTTCTCCAATCATCAAAGTTGAACCTTACTTTCTTCCATCACTAGCTACTTCAAGTTCTTGCTATCTTTTCTTCTTGATAAAGGCCCACCTATTCTACTTTGGCAAGATGATGATCGTGGGACGCATCAAGATAGGGTTAAGTGTTATTTGAAGATCTTGAAGTAAACAAGTAAGTATAAAGCATTACTCTTCTTTGCTTGTTGAATGAAACATGTTTTGATGACAGTTAAGAGTTAAATAATCATAAAATGAGGATGGGTACACGCTGAAACGTGAATGAGAAATGTAGGTAGATTCATGTCTTGCTTTTATATATGTGATGATCAAAATTTCATAAGTTGTTGTTGAGATGATTTGAATTAGAATGACCATTAAAGATGGTGTAGGAAAAAGTCTCTTTGGGTGTTTTGGAGATGAACTAAAATGAGTCTAGAGCTAAAGAAAAGGATTAATGTGATGTCTTGAAATGGAAAGAATTAAGGTGATAGTTAGAAGTGAAATCAAAGTGGAAATGGAGTTGAACATGTGCAGAAAGTTGATAATGAATGTATATATGTATATGTTCTGTTTTTAGTGTTCATGATCAATCATGAACTATAATTTGTTTATGGATGATATTAAGCTTAAATGGAGTTAAGAATGATGGGGAACTGATGAGTAGTTAAACTAGAAATGATAGACTAAGCGTAAGGTGTTGAATGCAGTAAGTAAAGAGTTAGAAATATGGAAAATAAGGATGCAATTGGATAGATTTTGGGGCAATAGGTATAACTTTTTTTTTATGTCAGATTGAGGTCATTTAAGTATGCTTTCGAAGAGGACTTCGAGTTTTACAACTTCTATAAAGACTCGAGGAGAGATTTTATTGTTTAAAACGTCAAATTTTTACATTTTTTTAGGTGTCCCGTGAATGTCTACCCAATGGACATGGTATCCCTTCAAACGGACATGGGCATACCTACTGAAAAACCCAAAAATGTTTGCCCAATGGACATGAAGTCCGCCCTACGAACATTCACCGACCATTTGGACATAATTTAGGCTTGAATAGAACTTGAATTGAATTTAGAATGATGATTAGATTAAGTGACTCAATGTGTGATATGTATGAAGTGATAATTGAGGTTATAACTTAGTGAATGAATTATTGATATGAAAGTACCAAAGGCATTAGTATAATGGGAATGAATATGTTCATATGATTGTAGTTAGGATTCAAAGGAGTTAAGTAATATATATTAAGTAAATGTGAATGAGAATTGGGTATTATGAGAGCATATAATGTTAGAAAAGAAATGACGAGAAATTGATTTATAATATTAGAATAACCAAGTTTTCTTAAGGTGTAAGCCTAAGAATAAGCTAGGCACATACAAAGGATAATGATTGAATGGTGAATTTAGAATGATCATGTACAAATCAAGCGTAAACCTAAGTTCAATTAGACATATATGAATTAGGAAATGAGAATGAGCATAAGATGTGAATTTAGATAATATACCTGGAATTGTCATTAAGCATGCGTCATACACAACACATATATGTATATGTATGTGATTGAGTATTTATAAGATTGTGCAATTAACAATGTGTGTGTTGTGTGTGTATTGAGTAAAGTTGATGTGTAGGATAAAACATCTGCATCCAGAAGTTTCCGAATCATGAAAGCTAATGCTAATCTAGAGCGTACTGTGATTCGACCTAGATGGTTTTACTTTAAATAATTGTTCTATTTAAATTTTGTATTGAATGATTATGTGAATGTGATTGTATTGATTTCGGACATTGAATGTCCGAGGCGTTTGGTGAATGAATAACATTGGAAGTGCTCATTGAATGTGAGTTGGACTGATTGTGTGTTTTCTTAATTTAAATGTTGAATGCCGGACCAAGGTCTGATGATATGTGAAAGTAAATGTGTAAAGTGAAATAAAGTGACTGAATGATCTTATATGATTGATGCATTTCATTACATGAATGCATGGCAATATAAAGGTTGTTGTGACCTGAGTAGCCACCGAGAAAGAGCTTAAAGCTCATAAAGTGATTAAGAGCCAAAGGCTCACTATGTATAATGAGCCTTGTATCCCCAACAGATAAGGGACAGTTATTGTTGTGCCCGGTATCTATAACAGATACAAGACAGTTACAGGCACTCAGTCACAACAATAATAAAAGAAAGTGAGTCTCATGAGCATTGCATATACATTTAAGATGTATATTTCAGCAATTGAAATTATTGTTGAATTGTACTGAATGAGAAATGTGAAAATTGCGAATAAAAGAGTTTTGTGATGATACTTCTTGATAAATAAAATGATGTGAATTATGTGATTATATGAGTTGACGTGTTATGTGATTGGGTAAGCCATCATCATCAAGTTAAAACTTAAAATTGAATGTCAACTTTTAAGCAAGTTTTACCGTTAATAAAACCCCTAATATCTGCAAGTATGCAAATCGTAACTTGTAGTATCAAAGGTGTCGAACCCACGATAAAATAGCTAGACTAAGTGAACCTAAATTTTTCTAAAGACATAAAAGATGATTTTAATAAAATAATAACAAAAAATAAAACAATTAAATCAAGCAATCAAATAGCTAATATCAATTGAACTACCAATTTAAAGTATGGTTGATCAAGGTTGAATACCTTAGGATTTATTTTGTCCTTATTTTGTTCCTTTAACCCCTATTTATTCAATTATGTGTTGATTATAGATCTTCTAAGGGGTTGACTACTCTCTCTCAAGACCTAATCAATTAACCCTAATTGATTAACCCTAAATGAATCAGAAAATTTCATAGTTGTAATTTCTCAATTCACAACTCTTTCCTTAACGTTTTCAATTAGTTTTGACATGATCTGTCAAAATAACCAAATTCTCACACAAGATCTCTCATCAAATATATATTCGATTTGTTAATCATGTGACATATTAAATCGCCAACTCTCGTTGCACAATTTAATCAGATTACATTTGACTCACTCTTTTAATTTATTATCAAAGTATATATAAGCACCATTAACACAACACAGATTATGTATTGAATCAATCGAAATCAAAGTCACAAAATAATTCAAGAACAAAGCCTAATCTGGAATTTAAAACACCATGAATGTAATAGACATCTGAAAATCCAGTTTACACATCAAGTTTAATGAAAATAACAAAAGGAAAGAAACAAAACTTGATTCGAAACTTGATCTAGAAACCTGGAAATCCCGGACATCTCTCTCGATCTTCCTTGTTTGATTTACTTTTCCAAGATGGTGGCTGCATTTTTAGGAGTGTTTCAAGTTTTTTTTTTAGTTCTTGAGGCTTCTAAGGTTCTTTCTAGGGTTTCCCCACTTCTTTTGGTTCCAAAAATAGCCCTAAAATGTCAAAAGATCGAAACAACTCGCATACTGGAAAAGTTGAAACTCGTTGGAATTATTATCTAAGAGATACACGGTTTGATACAAAACAAAAGTCTCCAAAATTGCAATTCTACATGAGCTACGAGACATACACAGTTATAGACATAGCTGTGTATGTTTTGTAGCCCGTGTAGAATTACAATTTTGGAGACTTTTGTTTGTGTATCTATAATTTGCTTCAAATCTTCCGTGTTCTTCAATTATCTGATTTCCAACACTCACAAACACATTAAACACCTCATAAAACATAAAATTAAGATCCAAATCATGCTATAAACCATAAAAAAATTTAGAATTTAAATAAAAATTAACAATAACATAATTCCAAGCCTATACACATAATAATCATCTATTAAAACACCAATTAAAACATATTATAAACCACTCCTATCAATATCCCCACACTTAAACTTTTGCTTGTTCATAAGAAAAAAGAAAACTCAAACAAATGAACATAAACACATATATTCATGCAACATGCACTAATGAGACAATAGAATCTATCTTCACGAAACTAATTTAACCTCAAACAACATTCATTCAAGTTGTTCCAATATATTAACCAATGAAAGTTATGGATAAGAACTTTGGATTGAATAGACATTGTAATCAAGACATTAAAATCATATTCCTTCACCTAAAGCACTAGTACAAACACATTGATAATTAGTAGTCAATCAAAATCGCAGCTATCACTAAGTAACTTTTTATGAAAATTCTTTCTATTTTCAAAGATCGGTATGATGTATTTATTAAAAACCCACTTTTTAATTTTCTTTAACATTGATCTAGTATTTTGATATGAAGGCAAACATTTTTTCGTGAATGTCTCCTGATTACTCAACTAGGTCACGTTTTATTAATTAGTTTGGTTGGAATGTCATTCTAGCCTTTTAATGCAAAGACACACATTTTGTCATGAATGTCCACAGTTACTTAGCTATATCACTTTCTCTACTAGCTATTAGCTCTATTTATAACCAAAAAGCCAGCGGAATAGTTATTTATTAATAACCCTGCACATTTTTTTTCATTTCACATAGCCTACCTCATTTTTTTAGTTAGTCATCCTCATGAAAGACTACTAATGATACTAACTCATTCAATTGACTTATAATTATAAATGCATAGAAAAAATTTCTTAAGATGAATAAACTGATGTCATATCCTAATTAACATGCATATTTAACCAAAGATATTTCAAACTTAAATTTCACAAGCCAATATGCCTTTACAAATTCAATGACTATGTTCAAAGATAAATTACTTTTGTCAAGTTATTGTCATTGACACATTCACACAATTCACACATATGCTCACACCAAGTCATCCTAATCAAAAACTAAGACAATATGATGTGCAAACTTCATATACATAACTTGCCAATCCAAAATCCTCCATACACTTAGATAACACATTGTCGTCATTATAAGCAAACAAACAACAAATAAAGGGAAATAAAAATGACAAGAAAAATAAAAAGAAAGGTTAGAGCAAGAAAACTTATAATGTTTCGGTGGTGATGGTGTTGGAGCTAGAACTTGGAGATATTTTCGGTCATGAAATTCTAGCAATTCACTCCCTGCCAAATAAACAAAAAAAGATAGAAATAAAAATACCAATAAAATAAAAATAAAAAATATTCTAATTCTTAGGTTGCCTCCTAAATAGTGCTTAGTTAACATCATTAGCTTGACGTATTCTTCCTTCTATACTCAACCTGGGTAAATTATGAGTGACTTGCATCCACCTGTGTCGCCCAATTTCAATTTCATAGCCTGTAAATAAGCTAACATTACAAGAAAATAATAAGGACACAATTAATCAAATTAAAAAAAACCTAGAAAGTTCAGTAATGTCCTTTTCAATAAAAAACCATCAACAAAATAGGGAATAACAGAATTCCCTGAATCTTCTATGGAATCCAACAATTTGACTTTGAAGAAGGTGAAATATTCTCTTTCTTCCTCAATCACCTTCATCTCCTCTTCTTCTTTTACTTCGTGAATAGAGATGCCTATATCTTGTTCAACCTCTATCCCTGTTGTCATCTGTTTGTCTTTCTTTTCTTCATTAGTTTTATGAAAAAAAGACTTCCTTATATTCTTCAAACTCAATCTCCATTGTCATCTGTTCTTCTTCCTGTCACTCTTTTAAAGATTTGACTTCATCAATTTTCATGAACTAGCTACCATCCTTCTGATTCTTTAATACCTTATTCAAGTTGAATTTCACTTGTTCATCTCCAATCTGAGGGATGAGGTTCTCTTCATGGATATCTACCAAAGCTTTTTCAGTGTTCAAAAATGGTATTACCAAGAACTAGCAGACAATTTTGATCCTCTTCAAAGTCTAGCATGATGAAATCCACATGAATTCTAAACTTGTCCACTTTTATAGGCACATCCTCTACCAAGCCTAATGGTTTCTTTATCGATTAGTATGCCAAATGAATACGTATAGAAGTTGGCTTCATATCTCTTAGCCCTAGTTTCCTAAAAATCGACAAAGGCATAAGGGTTATACTTATGCCGAAGTCATATAAGCATTTAAATATTTCTAAATTATCAACTACATAAGGTATAGTAAAAATCCCTAAATCAGTCAACTACGAGGCCATGTGGTTAGTAATTAAGGAGATGCAAGTTTATGTCATGTCTATAATTTGATTGTTAACTCAAGTCTGCTTACTCGAAAATACGTCTTTGATAAACTTTGATACGTGGGTATGCTCTTCAAAGCTTCCACAAAATTTGCAAATTGTGTATCCAATTCATTCTTCTTAAGTCTTTATAGGAATGGTATTTTTGGTGGATAAGGCTATTGGTTGCAAAAGAAATTACTAGTTTTATGTTAAAAACTGCAATATACAGGTCGTTACTTGTGGTAAAAAATGAATATCATTCCACAAAGATTATGCTTAGGCACCACTTAATTTAAGTTGTGCTTTTTTTAAGACTCAAATTTGAATAATAACTGAAAAATAAACTAAATCAAAACAAACTAGCAACAATCAAAAATGCAAGAATGGAAATCTGTAAAGAGAATTAATCAAGTTATAAGAGAGGTGATTGCACCTATCATTAATGCTAATCCAGCCTTTTATGTATTTATGGGATGTCGATTCTAGACGATCATAGGGTTGATTACTCACTTGAGTTATAATCATTCCCTAAATTATAAAACCTAATCGAATTATGAAACTTTCAATCTCTTGATTCACAAATTACCTATAATCCTAAATAGTTCAATTAGATCGCCTAACTCTTATTAATCCAATCTAATCATTTTTATCTGGTTCACTCTCTTGATTTGTTACAGAAATATGGAAATACATCAATCAATCATAACACCCAACTCAAGTAAACATAAATCAACTAGATTAATATTAAAGATAAACAAAATCCAAAACGTAAGGTTATAACATCAGCAACAACTCAAAATCCATAACCATACAACCCATCTCAATCTTACACATTTAAATGAACAAAAAATTAAAAGGGGAGGAAATAAAACTCAGGTTGGATTATTCATAAGAACAACAACTTAAAAGATCACCTATTCCGAGAAGTTTCAACATCAAAAACCCCTTCTTCTTCCCCTTCTTTTTTTCTCTCTCTCTTTTTCTCTCTCTTTGGGGTTTCCAAATGAAGACAGAATGTAGACTCCCTTCTAGGGTTCCATCATTATCCTTTTACAGTCTTTACTAATTAAGGTAACCCTAGTGTCTTTTTGAGGTCCAAAATGTCTGAAATGTCCCTTGAAAACTAGAATCTAAAAGTGATTGATGTCTATCTACGTGAAGGCCACAATCGTGGCCCTTGGTGCACGATCGTGGCTGGTTTACCTGCTCTCTATCACGATCGTGCTAGATTCCCCACAATCATGGCCCTATGCTTGAGGGGCCTATGTTAATGCTTCTGTCATGATCGCGACAGATTCCCCACGATTGTGGCCATGTGTTTTGGTCCGGTTCTCCTCTAAAACTCTTCCTAATGCGTTAAAACACTAACAAACTTATCACGACACCTTATATAGATATAATTGAAGCTCAAAAACATGTTCTCACCCAAATAACACTTAAAGCACAAATATTTATGAACTAACACAATTATTAACCTAAATACACACTAAATAATCAAATTAACCACTAAATACATATCAAATTACCTATAAAATATAATGCAATATACACCTATCAACATCCTGATACTTAAACTTTTGCTTTTCCTCAAGAAAAGATCAAATACAACTAATAAGATTCTATCACTTCATTGTCACAAAGATTAAAGCATGCAATCCCTCAAACTTTGTCCAACTCAAGTGTCAAGCTACTACGCACATCATGACTAATTTTCATTGGTGCATATAAGCAAACTCAACCCATGAAATCTTCACTCAAAGATAAGTATAAATTCACATAAATTCAAAATGGATCTTCCTTATGAATTTCACTCATTTCTATCAAGTGTTTGATGGTTAGTGTTTCATTCAAACTTCCTATAGGAGACCACACTATCATAGGCTTGCTAATACACCAATTCTTCTCCACAATGATTACTTACTAGGATATATCAAAAAGGAGTTTGTTTTGGATTGTAATGTGGCTAGGGTTAAGGTGGGTTAAACAAGTTTTAGGGGTTTATCACAAGCATTTATAAACTACCGAGTGTACAAAAGGATGAAAAAGATAAACTTCTAAGATATGCAAATAGATAAGACTACTTCTCCACACTTATTGAAGTTACTACATATTATTCCTTTTTCTTTTCTTTTCTTTTCTTTCATTTGATTTTGTTCTTTTCTCTTCCTTTTTTCATAATAAAGAAACACTGAATAGAAAATAGCAACTATATG
>JANZXV010351712.1:0-11583 GCA_027576455.1 Erythroxylum roigii
TGCACCTTTATCGTAGGATATTCGATGGAGCGACCCTCGGGTTCCCGTCGTGTACCCTACGATGAGGGGGCGCTACACTTTGTTATCTAATAACACTTTCCTTATATTATTACTTAAATTTAAAACATTCAAATTTTATTCAACCTTTAATTAACTTATTCCCCCATGATTGTGGGATGAATAAACCGAAGGTTCACTCACCCACAACCTTATTTTTCTTCCAAATTGTACTCCTTCATACACCATTCAATACACCTTCACCAAAGTCCATCAATTTCACTTCAATTATTCCTTATTCAAGCTTCAATCCCTTATCAAATTCGTGTCCAAACAATTTGAAAATCATTAATTATATAACTCACAAATCATTATCTTACATACATCAAAACCAAAACATAATTTGCCAAACAAGGATCATTTTCTAGCACTCAATTATCAACATCAGAACATATAATTTATGCCAATTCAATTATCATAAAACTTGTATTAATACATGCTATCAAGTTTAGAATTACCTTACATATTTAACTTCAAACAACAAGCCAAACTAGCCTTCCAAACAACCAACACAAGTCCAAAATCTAAGTGAAACTAGGATGCTCTTAATAAAGACAACAACATAGAAGATAGCATGTGGTAGCTTTCTTGATGCAACATCTTGATATGGTAATTAAGCACAACATAAGACAAAACCTGAAGATTGAAACAATATGGTGTTTGGGTGGTGAATGAGAAAAGAGAAGGATGAGTTACAACAAAAAATTGCTAATGCATAAGGCCATGCCATGTGTAAGATGAGTGTCCTTACATAAACCACATGTCCTTCAATGGAATAACCCACATGTCATACATAGAAATGAGTCACTTATCCTCCATTTAAGCTACCAAATGTCACACTTCTATTAAGCCATTTATCACACACTTGTTGCTACCACTTGTCAATTTATTAACCATGCCATTTGTCACTTAATTTTCCATGCCAAATGTCACTAATTTATAGGTTTAATCATTCAAATTTCCATGTGCCAACTTGTCTTACTACTTGACAATTTTCCTAGTCCAAATTTACATTTCATTAATCAATTCTCTAATGGTAACAATTAATTTCAAGTTACTAATTATGTTCCATCAAACCAAAATTCAAGACATATACAATTCAGAATCATATCACAATTTCAACATCTATCACATTTACTTTCATAAGCATATAACATTTCTACTAGGGTAATTTGGGACCTTACACAAAGTAATAGACACATCCTTCGGCAAGCACCCACGTATTCTAATAGGAAGTAATTGTTGCAAAAGTACATGACAATCATGACTTTTCAACCCTGACACTTTTCCCTCTTTAATATTCACACAACGGCCTATATTTGATGCATACCTATCAGGAAATTTGACTGATTGGGGGAACTGACAGAATGATCGTTTCTCACTTTTTGACATGTTGTAACAAGCAGGGGGAGTAACATATAACCCATCATCTCTTCTTTTCAAATGCAAGTCCCTTATAATATTCATGCCTTCCAAGTTAAGTCTAGCATTAATTATGTCCTTGGATTTCCCATCAATTCCCATGACTATCCCTAAAATGGACTCATAAATTTTTTTTTCAATATGCATGACATCAAGATTGTGCCTCAATAGTAATTCCTTCTAATATGGCAAAGTTGAAAAATATGCTTTTTTGTGTCCAATTCAGTTTGACATCATTTCTCTTTCGCTTTCTATTACTTGAGTGTTTTCCAAGAGTAATGTCACCCATATGTGATAGTTAGTAAACAATATCATCATTGTACAACTGCATTGGGGATTCACCCAATCCTACTTTGCCTTTAAATAGTTTACTTCTTCGCCATCTATGCCCATGTTCTAAATAACGACGATGACCTAACATATTTTACTTCTTATCTTCATTGAATATGTTTGATAGTTACACATAGGACAAGCCATATACCCTATAGTGCTCTACCCAGACAAATTCCCATAAGCTGGGAATTCATTTATAGTCCACAAAATAGCAGCATGCATTATAAATGTTTCACCTTCAACAACATCAAAAGTTTGTAATCCAAATTCTCATAGGTCATTTAAGTTATCAATTAGTGGTTGCATGTATACATCAATGTCCTTACTAGGAGCAGTAGGTCCTGGAATAAGCAAAGACAAACAAAAAAGGCTCCTTCATACACTTCCGTAGAGGCAAATTATATAGGACTAGAATCTCCGGCCACATGCCATATGAAGTACTCATATTACTGAAAGGATTAAATGCATATGAGGCCAATCCAAGTTGAACATTATGAAAATCTTGTGCATACCATGGAAACTTTCTATTAATTTCTTTCCATGCCATTGAGTCTACAGGATGACGCATAATGTTATCATCAATGCATTTCTCTTTGTGCTACCTCCTATCTATTGTTTTTTTATTGACATAAAAAGTCTTTGTAATCATGGTTTAATAGGAAAGTATCGAAGAATTTTATTCGGTATCTTTTTCATAATCCCATCATCCACCTGCCACCTTGATGTACCACAAATAGGACACTCCTGAAGATCTTTACTTTCCTTCTAAAAAGGAACACAATCATACTTACAAGCATGAATTGAAATATATCCCAATTCAAAGTCACTTAACAATTTCTTTGCATTATAGTAAGATCTCGGTAACTTATGTCCAATAGGTAATGCATCGTTCAGTAAGTCAATTAATATATCAAAGGACTTGTTACTCCATTTATTATAAACCTTCAAATGAAATAACTTCACAACAAATGATAGTTGTGAGAAATTAGAGTACCCCAGATATAATTGTTCTCGAGCAACTTTCAATAACTTCCCAAAATTATCTTGTGTAATACTACCAATTATGTTAGGCATTCCTGTATCATTCATAGTCTCCATATAATTTCGATAATCATCTAACATCTTTTCAATCCCATCATCACCATCATCATTCACATCATAATCATCTACATCATTATTGTAACTGTCATCATAACATGTACTGCCACTTTTACTATAACTTGTTCCTTACGTTCACCATGATAAAGCCATGAAGTATAAAATTTATCGATGCCTCGGATTAGTAAGTGATTATATACCACATCTTAACTTTCGAAGTTGACATTTAAGCAATCGATGCATAGTCAACGAATACTACATTCATCACCCATTTGTTCGTTTACAAATTGCATGAAACTCTTAACTCCTTCTACGTATTTAGTTGACCATTTTCGATGAGACATCCAACTCTTATCCATCTAGCTATACAACAAAAGAAGATAACTGAGTTATTACATGCATTTTTTGTTCAATATTACGTTTCAAAAAAACCATTGTAATTAAGGTAAGTGTCGTTGTTTCATGTTTCCAACCTATATACCATCCTATGTCTATACTATGTTGAGTTTTTTCTTATTTGCTTTGTCTGTTTAACTTCTTCTATTACATAATGACATTGTTGAATTATTACTTGGTGAAATTACTTTACCAATTTGATGGACAAATAGTAAAGACACTTTATTCTAATTTGTCAATATATAAATTATCCACTCAATTCGTGTTGTCAGTTCATATACATCAATTACGTAAACTATATACAACAAAATGAAACGATCACCGATATATAAAATAATTAATTAACAATCTAATTAGTAAGATGATTACTACTAAGTCACATTAACAATAATGGTTACTACTAATTTGCATTAACAATAGTTGCAACCATTTGTCCAAATGATATTGTAACTGGGTTAGACGAGTTACCTGGATTGACGGACAACTGCAAACCACTAAAAAGGAGGAACCTTAACGATTATTCCTTAGATTGCAGATAAATATGAGAGAATTATATATGAAGGAATAACACAATTAATAAAAATAACAAAAATTTAATTTAATACAAGATGGAGTTACATTAAGCATCAAGGAATTTAGTTTAAGAGAAGCACTTTATTGATAAGGAATAAGACAAGCACTTCATTTAATACAAGGAAAGCACTATAGTTAAATCTCTGAATCCTTCCATTTATTTTCAGCAAAAGAGAATATATTTTCAAGTTCCAAAAGGATAAAGTATACTAGTTGTTTGGAACAAGTCACATACTAGTTGAAGAATGATGTAATGGTTAAAATCTTTTAAAGAGATATATCTTTTAGGTTAATTAAAAAAGAGAAACCTGAAAATAAGCATGCATTTGGTAAATTCATTTATTAAATGCCTCTCTGCACATTTAGTTCAAAATCTTGAAAAATTCCTAAAATATATAAATGCTTCAAATAAGAAAATTCACTTAGTAAAGTAAAAAGTAAAAGTAAAAACATTATAATGGTAAACAAATTGCCATACGCTGGAAAAAGCATTGATGATTAATGGTTATGTCATTTTGCTTAACCTAATTCTACAAGCAATTTGACCCTACCCTATTATACTGATAGATACCTAGACAAGGAAATGAGTTGACTACCAATTGGTTTAGTAGTGAAGAAACCAATATATTGCTTAGCTACTATAATCACCATTTACAAAGTTCCAATTCATTTAAGAAAATAAGAAGATGAAATTGTCACATGTTAAAATATTAAATTTAACAACAAAGAATAGCCAAAGCGTAAAACATCTTAGGATTTTTTAGCCAGATAATTTTCTAATATATAGAGCAAAAATACATTCCAAAAATATTAGTGCTTTTTAATTTCCAATTAACTGTACATATGTTAAATTTATTAGCTTTCAATTCAACAAATGATTTTAGAAGCCCCCAAAAGTGAATAACCTTATAGCAGCTCAATAATCAATTTTACAAATCCCTCAAAATCCCAATATAAACCACTTATTGCAATCATGTATAACACAACTATATCATGAATTATGCTAGAATACAAGAGTGAATAATTTATAATAGGGGATATCCAAAACTTCACAAATGTAGTCCAACAATCTTCCCCACACTAACCCCAATGCCTATTCTTATTCGGTCAATTAACCACCCATATATGTAAGTAATAACATACTTTTGTCAAACACCTTATGGGCAACTAAAATTCATCTTAAAAACAGCATAAAAACTTCAGATCGACAACAAACACATAAATTCAACAGAAAACCATTTCCCTTTTTTCGGCTTTAATGACACAACATCATAGTAAGGTTAACACTACTTACCAAATGAAGAGAGCAATCACAAGTTAATGAATTGTTCACAATGTCGAAGATAGAGGAGAAGATAGGGCAAAAAGGCTACGTCGGTTTTGAAAAAATGAAGGAGAAGGGGGGTTATGACGTGAAAGGGGGAAGAAAGGGGGCCGAGTGTCTGTGTTTAAATAGATTTTTCTTATTTGATACATTTGGCGACAAATCTATATTTCATCGCCAAACACAAAACATTTGCTATGAAAATCAAATAGCGTCACAAATTGTACAACATTTTATATCCCAGGGACGACGTTGTCCCACTTATTTTTAAACGTGTTCACCTTTTTGTGACGAACAAAATATCGTCGCCAATGGTAGCGAATTTGCTACTAATTATACCCAACGTCGCCAAAACCAAAGAATTTTCTTTACATTCTTAATTTTCTTAATTGATTAACATATATGAGGTATTCCTATTACATACGACAAAATGAAAATTTTGTCTTTTACACTTATATATGCAATTGTTCTTGATTTGCTTAACTTTTGGGAATTACTAATCTTTAATTTTAATTTGGTAGATAAACAAAATAAAATTGGGAAATTCTAAAAAATTTGTTTCTTCTTTTTCTTATTAGTTAAATTAATAAGGAATGCAAACCACATTTCATTTTTACCAAATTCATCACTAACATGACAACATATACTCTTTAGCCCTTAATATACCATTAACCTTACTATTTGTATAATATTTTAAATACTCGAGGTTTTTGCGATGAAGTAGGTTTAGTCGCAAAAGAGCACTTCCTCGACCAACCACCACACTTAGTCACAAATGGTAAACAATTTGTTACCAAATTTCCACATCGTCGCCAAAACCCAAGCAAATTCTTTACTTTCTAAATAATTAAAAAATTAACATCTAAATAAATAATCTAAATTAATTTCTTAATTATTTAAGTGTTTTATTTAATTTGGAAAGTGGTTTCCTTTTAATATCAAAAATAGACTATTATGTAACAAAATAGTTATTTGTAATGATGTGTTAGAAATAGTTTTCTAATTTTATTAGATTGTCTTATTAAATTTAAAAAATAGTTTTCTAAATTATAATAATTAAAATGTATAATTTTCTGAAATTAGTTTTCCTAAATTATAATAATTAAAATGTATAATTTTTTGAAAATTTTAAGTCATTTATATTTTATCTGAAGGGTCAACAAATTAATTTGGAAATAGTTTTCAATTGAATAATTAAATTTTAATTCAAATTATTTTTATTTGGAATAGGAAAATAAATTTATAAAAATTTATTTATGAACTCACGGGCTTTGGCAACGAACCATACAGTAGTCGCTGCATCTGACGTTTGTTGACCAAATACAATAGATCATAGAAAATTAATTAATAGTCCTTCCAAACAACTATAGTAAATAAGAAACGACATCGTTTACCTAAACAAGAAAAATGACGTCATTTTGTGTTAGGTTTTCAATCATAACCACAATAAAAGGCTACTCCATTCTCGTTCAAGCGGTCAACATTTCTCAAAATCCTCCATCCTACAAACAACCATCTCCTCTCTTCTGTTGGGTTCTGTATTGTAGTCATCACGGTCAAGGAACCATCATTAACTGAATCGGTATTGGAGCTTGTTCTATTTTCATTAACAAAGTTGTGTTAAGTTTTACTTATACCTTTAGGTGTTTATTGTGAGTTCTTAATTATGCATTTGATGTATGGGTTATGTTTATGGTTGTGTTTCGAAGATGATTTAATATATGTCTTTGTTATTTGTATAGGGGTTGGCTTCTTCCCAACAACCTTTAACGCTTCCCTCATCAAAGCTTCGTACCTATTTTATGAAAGGTCTTCAAGAGTATTTTACTTGTTTCATTTCCATTAATAGTAATATAGCCCAATATAGATAATACTATCTTTCTGTACATCAAGAACATAGTCATGTTTATTCTACTTTAAATTCTAAATTTTGCATGTGATACAAACTACACAATAGATTTCTGAAATTTTAGTAAGGGTAACTTTCATATCATTAGGCACATTGAAGATGTAGAAGTGCTAAACTGGACTGCTTTCACTTATCATCGAAATTGGAGTTAGATATATCATCATTTTTTCTAAATCGACATATGTAGAATATACCTCTTAATATTATTAGTCAAGCTATGTCTATATGGAGATTAGTTCTGGATGGTACTAATTTATTCCGTTGGGAGGAATGCGGCAAAATTGTCCCTCCTGAAGAAATAAACAATCCAGAAAAATCTCCACTTCATATACCAATGATCGTTTGCCTTCCATGGCCGATCTTTTGCTTCAAGGTGTTTAGTATCATTTGAACAACATCATTTTCCTTATAATATACATCTCATTTCCTTTATGAAGCTATTATATATATTCACATTTATGGTATATACTACATTTTGTTTTAAGCTTCATTGAATCTCAAACATGACATGTATGCTCATAGAGGCTGGAGTGATGTCACAATGGTTCGTAAATGATTAAGGAAATTTATTAGTGTGGAAAATTTGTCAATTCCACAGACTTCATCTGGTCATTCACGTACGCACGTCACTCCAATTTCGCTTCGTTTAACGATTTACTAATATGACAATATCTAAGTTCTATACTAATTGTGTTTTAGGTAAATCGTTTCGTACTAGCAGTTCATCTGGAGAACTTGTCTTCCATACTAAATCTGATGACTATATTCATTGTATCCTCTACAACTTTAGCTAAAACGGAAACACTATTGTAAGAAGGTGTGAAAAACTGTACACCTGAGAGAAGAACTATCACTGTTCCAATTGGTACCTTCGTATGTGCAAGGACCCTCCTTGGGAATTCAGACATCGACCCTTCTCGGGAATTCAGACATCGGGGACTCATTTACCTTTACTAACTCTCATGTTACTTGGAATTTAAAAAAAATATCATTGTCATTTTTCGATGCAATCAACTGGACTCAGCTTTAAAGTTGATTTATTGTTATATCTGTAAGAATTTATCAAACAACCTCTCAACTAGTTAGGGGTCAAGCTGTGTACTATTGAGTGTAGACTGCTATTGTTCTTGTACTATGACTGTAAGAATTGTTAACCTTTCATATATCATATAATTATATTGATACAATTATTAAGATTTTTATAACTAATTTTTGCACTATTACTAATTATTAATGATTATTTAATATTACTATTTAACACTTAAAATTATGTTATGTGTGTGTTTTTAACAATACATTGTAAACATTCAAAACAAATATGCAATAAAACATATCTTAACTATGATAGATTATAAAAATGTTAGCTTAACAATTTTGGAAAATGTGAACCCTTTGGTGATGATTTTGGCAAATGGTCACCAAACGTGTTGTAAATTACTGTGGATACTTTGGTGACGTTTTCAGAAATCATCACTGAATGTGGACCATTTGGTGAAGATTTTAGAAATCGTAAATGAGAGTGGAACTTTTCGTGACGATTTCTGACGAATTTTGAAAATTCTTCACCAAATGGTCCACATTTAGTGACGAAATCCCTGTCTTTTCTTTCCCTATCTTTTCTTTCCATGCATGGAAGCACTCTTTAGACTCCCCCAACACAACATTTCCTTTAATCCCAGGTTCAGTTACCATTCTAAACGTAAGATTCTTAAACTACTTTATCTTTTGTAGATGTCCTTTTTCTATTTTGTAAAGCCAATGATAAGTCTCTCTTCACTATCACCACTACCTTGAATATGTTCAAACAGTGGCGAAGCCAGGAATTTATTTCAGGGGAGGCAATTTTTTTTTTTATCCAATCCAGCATGGGCAACGACATTTTTTAAGTAGGCAACCTTGATATGCATATATATATTCTTTAATAAATTTTTTTTTTTTGGGAATTTGAGGGTGGGCATTTGCCCACCCTCTCTTGCAAGTAGCTTCGCTACTGTGTTCAAAGACCTATATAGGCTTCAAGTGAACTTTAATAAAAGCCAGCTAATTATGTCTAAAAGTGCTTTGGGGGATGCAAATTGGCTAGCTACAATTTCTAAACCCCCCAAGTCACATGTGTCTTGTGCAAAGAGGAAGGTGAATATGTTAAACACCTATTCCTTGAATATTCCTACTCCTATTGGTTTTAGGATAATCTTCAAGAGTGGCTCAATATCCATTGCATCAGGATAGAAATTCAAAGGATAATAGAATGGTTATCATAAGATGGATTAATATTTCAACCTACAAATACCATTATCACAATTATCCTTATGCATTTACGTGATATAGATTGAAAATAATTACAGGTGTTATAAATCACTAGAGAAGATGAAGGAAAGCTTACTTAGGGAAATCAAGCTTTGGTGTAGAGAACAACTCCTTCAAGCCCCCAACAACTCCTTGCATGTGCCTTGGTTGCCTTTGCGCTAATTGCTTGGTCATTTTCGCTTAATCATCTGATGGTTTCCCTCAAATAGGTCAAATATGTGATCCCTTTGGTTAAACACATTGTAGTTTGAGTGGCCCATACTATGCTATTTGATTCCAAACACAAGAGTCAAATGATAAGATAAGTTAGGAATGTCCCATCTTTTATATTAATGCAATATGCGCTTTCTGAAATGTTAGTCCAATTAATGCACCTTCTAAAAAAAAACTTCAAGTATTCTCTTGCCCTTTCAACTTTTTGAAATAGTTGTCCTAATATTATTGATGATGTCAATTCGTATAAACTTTTGACTCATTCTATTATATCGTTCCCATGCAATATTGTATGACTTCTCTTCCTAACTATTCTTATCCGTAAGAGTATAAGGTTGATCATCTAAAAATACTAAGTCAAGTTCAAAAACAATTAAATAAAAATTGACTAATTCACTCCATTAAGAGAAATTCAGATTATTGAAAACAGTAATAGATGAAGTTTATAAGTTAAGAGAAACATTTGCAAAATTTATACATAAATGCTTACATTGTATACAAAATTGTCATAATATAAACATATAATATATAATTAAAGAAATTGATGAAATCAATATATCACAAATCTTTGAAATAAATTGTTTTATCTCCCTTTTAATCATTTCTTGTTTACACATATTTTTGGTGTATTATTTTGCATTTCATTATTATAAATATTAATGAAGAAAGAAAATACAAATTCACTTCATTTATAATTTAATTCAATAGATTTATGATATCATACAATTGAGTTTGTGATCATATTATTTAACTATTTAATTATTGATTGTATTTAAACATAAGTAACTCAAACTGCTAGCAACCTTTGGTCAGAGGATACACAGAGATAGCATCACTAAGGTACATAATGTCTTTACCACATAAATCGAAAAAGGCTATTCTTGCTATAATTTTTAGGCTCGTATACCAAATATATATATATAGTATATACTTATAGCATAATAAATTTGCATTTCTTTGTTAAATGAAAAATAAAATAAGATTATCGAATATAATAAAGAAGTTAAATATAATTATATGTCAATATCTATAACTAAACTTCATTTAATTAGTAACTTAGGTTATTAAAATATGAAGGTATGTATATTTGTTTCGGTAATTCTAATATACTTCTTTTAATTACTTCTACGAACTCACTAATGTAAGCATGCCATCCGTGACTTAATTACTAACAAAGGTTACTTTTTCACTTGACCCTAATTTTCTAGTACTAACTTGGTGGAAATTTTCTCTAAAGTGTGAAATTGTTACATGCATATGTGACATATGCCATACTGTCATAAATGAAATTTATGGAATTCTTTGATGAAATATCCCTAATTTGCAATATAATTCACCCTTAAAAAGAGCATGGAATCTATTTTGGGTCAAAAACAAAAAGTAGTTTTTGCATAAACTTTATGTTAAGCGATCGTTTCACCACAATAGTTAATTAAGTTGTTGTGTGAGGTTAACTTAATTGATTTTATATATTCATTAACACACTCCCTCAAGTGAAAGCCCTTTGGGTTTGAAACTTGCACATGCTTATTCTACCTTGTGTTGAATAATAGGTGGGTGATAGGATTTAAACTCACGACCACTTGGTCACAAAGACTCTGATACCATGTTAAGTGACCGTTTTACGTCAATAGCTTAAGCTGTTGTGTGAGGCTAACTTAATTGGTTTTATATATTCACTAACACTCCAGTAGGGTATTTGGTTAAGAGGAATAATTATTTCATTCTTCATGTATTCCTAGTACTAATAGGTTGTTACTTGGTTTGGTCGAAAAAATTATACGAAATAGATAATCTTAAGATTTAGTTATTCTTGAATTTGCAAAATATCTAAAGACACCTCTCCCTTATCTTTAGCTATTCCTGGAATGGTAGTGATGAATAATAACAACAACAATAATAATAAATTAATAATAATGATAATAATAAAATAATAAAATAATAAAAATTA
>JANZXV010351786.1:0-11574 GCA_027576455.1 Erythroxylum roigii
AATACAGATAGGGAAGCATTTGAGCACGCCATACGAGGTAGTTGTCAAGGGTAAGCTTGACTGTGAGAAAATGGGAGACGTAGGTAGGTTTTGAGGTATTGAATCGAAAGTAGAGGATGAGAAAGATAGGGTAGGGCTAATTGAAAGGTCACTCATGGCTGACAAGGGACAGGCTCTGATACCATAATAGAACAAAGAAGAAAGAGACAAAAATATTAAAGAAAAGGTTTCATTGCTTTCAGATCTGCTTTTCAGAGACACTGTTACAATGTTTATATAGAGACCCTATAAGGATAAGTATTCACAAGATAAGGACACAGATACCTAAGGTAATAACAGAAGAATATTTTAGATGATCTAATTAGGCTAGTTGTACAAGATGTTTGGATTATTGTATTATTTGTGCTAATAAGTTCCATCTGTAATAAGGAACCGTTGATTATGGGTACATTTGTAGCTCAAGTATTTCATTTCATAATGCACATATGCGCCCTGCAATAACTATGTCAAATACCCTTATATGAAATAGTACTATTTATTTAGTCCAGGTGAATCATTTGACTTATATTATACTTCCAACAAAACTAGCTCTTTTTTCTTTCAAGAAGAGTATAACATCTTTATATGTATTTTTTGTTGTTGAGTAGTGCTTGGTTTTTATTGGGATTTAAATTTTCTATATTCTAGAAAAAATAAAAACTATTTCTGACGTTAATTATTAACAGAAGATTCAATTACCAATCATGCGATATTTTATGAAATTTGAGCTAAATAAAAGTGTTAAAAATAAATACAATGATAAAGAATTAAAGAGCACGTTGCATTTTTCCCTCCATCCCTAATTTGCCTAGTCACACTCCACTTATCTATAATCCATATATTCTATGCAAAATGCAGTACTAGATTCTCTGTTTCAGTAACTTTATTCAAACCTTATTTCAGGCTCAATACAGCATTGTTTTATAAATTCCACACATAATACAATGTAAATTTTATTGCAAAATGACGTCGTATTATAAATAAATTAGATTTTTACTTAGTTCGATAGCATAAAGCTATCTACGTCCAAGGGTTAATTTCACATTGAGGTTTTTCACTAGCTTCAAGAAAAGAAGAATACAAGAGATTGGGTGTGATTAAACACATGCAAGAACTCCCTCACAAACTTCCTAGTACCTTTAGTATGTACTCTAGCACTCTCTCTTCTTTTTCTCTCTTGAATCAGAAGATTGTATACATGTATGAGCTTATTGTATTCGGTGTATTTTTTTATGAGAATTGAGTATGTTGCTTTTATAAGAGTCTGAAGTAGTTGATCTCGGTGGAGTCTTCATTGTTAGGAAAAGACATGTGCTCTTCACGTGTTTACTTTAACTCATCTTCTGCTCTACGTATTGTATTGATATGTCTGCATTTTACTTAGCTTCTAATGTATTGGATATGATTGTGTTTTGATAATAATGCTTCTGACTTGGTTTTCTCACGTGTGTCTCACATGTGTTCACTTAGGCTTGACTTTTGTTTCTAACTTGTTCGAACATTCGAAAGTTCATCTCTCTTTCGTTCTTCAAAAGCTTCAGACACTCCTTCTCACACACACACCTTCGATTCTTCTTCTGTTTCTGTTGTTAGTTGTGTTTGAGTGTAGATTGATGGAGAAAACGTGATTATCATCACATTTATTCCCTCCTTCTCGGTCAATCTTCACTCAGTTCATAGATCTATGAGTGATTTCGAAATAAAAAAAAAACCCTAGCTTCACCAAAATTGTGAGATCGACTGGTAAGTTTTATTCTTTCTTCAAGGAGCTTCATTTATCTGTAGAAGATCTCTACAGAAAATGAATTTCTTTATCAAAACAACTTTTGTTCTAAAATATGACAGATTTTGTTCTCCTCTTATTTGCTTTAGGTCAACCTCTCCGCTGTTGATATTTTCCCTGATGAAGTGGAGCCAGACGATGTGTTTCGAGCACTCAAGCAGAACCAAATCCTTACTCAGGTAAAGTGCGCTTTGATTGTCTGTGTAGATTACTTTCTCTGTGATTTGAATTTTGATTTTTGATAGTAGCCCCTTTAGCCATATTAGCTCTTTTAGGCCTTATTTGATTGCGTAATACTCTGCTTTTGTTGTAGATAGGGATACCACTGACTGTTGTTGTACCTTCCAGCTTATTGTGTTGCCTGAAAGTGTGAAATAATATACTGATAATGAATTGCGTGCATCCTTATCTACTGCTTAATCTGCATCTACATAGCCATTTAAACTTGTATGATTAAGGAATTGTAGGTTAGATTTTGAAAAACATAGACCAAGATTTAGGGTTCCCTTTAAGTATCTAAGTACTACTTTCTGATGTAGTCCCTTTGAATCAACCATAGTTTCCCTTCTACTTCATTCCTTATGATCTGCATACCCAGTAGCTTTTGAGCTTTCCCTAAGTCTTTCATATAAAAATTCTGCCTTAGAGTATTCTTCACTTCTTGGATGCTCTGCACTAGTTTTCCTGTGATAACTAGGTCATCCACATACACCAACATATAAACTACTTCCTCCTTCTCTAAATCCTTATAGTATAGGCAGTAGTCATAGGCACTTCTCTTAAACTTCATTGCTATCACCACCTCATGAAACTTCTTGTTCCATTGCCTAGGAGTTTGCTTTAGGCCGTATAGTAATTTTTCCAGCAAGCAAACATGATCAGGATTCTTCTTATCTAAAAAGCCTGTGGGTTGCTTCATGTAGATGGTTTCTTCTACTCTTCCATATAGGAATGATGTCTTTACATCCATTTGGTGTATCTGCTATTCATTCAAAGTAGCTAGGGTCAAAATTATTCTTACTGTTTTGAACTTAATCACTGGAGAGTAGATTTTCTTGTAATCCACTCCCTCTCTTTGGCTGAAGCCTTTTGCTACTAGTCTGGCCTTATAGGTCTTTGGATCAGCTTTTGTTACTCCATCCTTCAGCTTGAATATCTATTTACATTCAATCAGCTCAGCATTTGGTGGCTTAGGAACTAGCTTCCATGTCTCATTCTTCATTAGATAAGTATATTCACTTAGGCAAGCTTTCTTCCACTATTCTGCATTAGCCCTTTCCATTGCTTCCTCATATGTTTATGGTGCTCTTGACTCAACTAGTTCTGCAACCAAACAAGCATATTCAATTAGTTCAGTCTCAATATACTTTCTGTTTGGTATTCTCTGCCTTGGTTCCCTGTCTCTGACTAGTTGATAGTCCTGCAAGTGAGTTTGTTAAACTTATGTAGCTTCCTTTTCTTATTTTATTCCCCCCTGAGAGTTAGGATCTGTGTCCATAGTTTCTTCTCCGGCTGGTATTGTTTGTTTAGTAGCTGCTTCAGTTTAATCTCTTTCATATGTAGAGGGTGGGACATAGAAAGGGTTCAGACTATTGTTTGATCCCAGTTGCTATAGGACTTTTTTCTTAGACATCCATTCCTCCATTTTTTTGCCACAGTAATGGGAATTCAGTTTCCCTGAATACTACATCTCTACTTATTTGAGTCTTGCAAGCTCTTGTTTGCAGGATTAGGACTTTGTAGCCTTTAGTTCCTTCAAGGTATCCTAGAAATACCCCTTTGACTGCTCTAGGCTTAAGCCTCCCTTCTATTTGATGAATGTAAACACTACATCCAAAAGGTTTCAAATGAGTTAAATTAGGTTTAAAACCACTCCATACCTCTTTAGGAGTTTTATACTTATTTGCAGATGTTGGTAGTCTATTTATCAGGTATGTTGCGGTTTGATAGCTTCTCCCCAAAGTACTTGAGATAGGCCTGAGGACAGCAGCATACATCTTGTCTTCTCAAGTAGGGTTCTATTGAGTCTTTTTGTTACTTCATTCTGTTGAGGTGCAGCCTTGATAGTTCCGTGCCTCTGAATTCCCTTCCTTTTACAGTAGTCATCAAGCTCTTTGTTGCAGAACTCCAACCCATTGTCTATTCTTAGGCACTTTAGCTTCTTTCCTGTTTGATTATCCATCAGAGTGTGCCACTTCACAAATGTCTCTAGTGCTTCATCCTTAGTCTTCAAGAGATATATCAAACATTTCCTAGACCTGTCATCAATGACAAACATGAAATACTTCTTACCTCCCAAAGTTTGAGTCTGATCTGGCCCCTATAAGTCACTATGAGTACATTCCATGCTTCTGGTGGCTCTTCTTGCAATCCTTGGGAAAGGGGTTCTGTGATGTTTCCCTAGAATACATCCCTCACAGAACTCAATCTTTTTCATGGTTGTGTTTGGCAGCAGTCCCTGTTGCTCTAGGTGTTTGAGGCTTTTATTTCCTGCATGTCTGAGTCTTGCATGCCACAGAACAGTTGAGTTTAGCTCCTTTTCCTCTATTGTTAGATTAATCTCTGTAGTGCCTACAACATAATATAAACTCCCCCGGTTGCGTACTACCGAACCTTCCCAAACCTTGCGTCTCAGCGGGACTCCTACTAGATGTTGTTGTAGTATTGTATTGATGTGATATTTATTAATATTTTTAAATTAATGAAACATTTAATTAAAAACATTAACAATAAAAAAATCAAACTAAACAAAACAAATAATAGAAGTACTCAACAAAAAAATTAAGTATAAATAAAAACCAAAAATATCATTATTCCTATTTAATTAAGCTTCTCACTTACCTGATTTCTAACTTGTTTGAATCTATAAAATTAATAACTGAAATTTAGGTTTTGATGTTTGCAGACCAATCCATTCATACTTCTTTAAATTTTAATTCTAATATATTGAGAGGTAGTGAAATATGATTGAATTCCCATACACAAAATTGGTATGTTCTTGTTTTGTATTTTTAATAAATTGACATTTATAAATTATTTCTGAAAACTTTTGAAATATTCTTTTTGTTTGCACTTAGATTATACTTACTTTAATGTAGTTTGGCTATTTTACTATTTTCAAATATGAAAAATATATTTTATTGACGTTAAAGCTAGGCATCTCAAACAAAGGCATTTATAATGGTACGCGATTACAAGACAATGCCTGTTGTTGTGACGTAAAAGTTTTATGTATAATAACAGCTTTTTTTATTTAATTTTTTTAACTTCCATATTTTATATTAAGTTTGAGGTGTTATTTTGCCTTTGTGTAAAAGTCTTAATCTATTGAATTAAGAGGTGATATTTGCCTCTTATTAGTTTTGCGCATTTTCTTAGTTTTATGCATCTTCTTATTTTTGCGCATTTTTTCAGTTTTGTGAATTTTCTCGACTTAATTGTCGTTGTTAAATTTTTACCATATCTTCATTAACGGTAAGGTTCGGTTCTTAGCTTTTAATAATGTAAAAATCCAAAACCCAATACAGTAGAACATCTTTAAATTGATACTCGGTAAAATAATAAACTCTCTATGATAATATTTTTCTCTGGTCCCGACTTGAGCCAGTTGAAATTTTAACAAATTTCGATAAGATAATAAGATAATATATTTTCAAAATACTCCTATGTAAATATAGGATCTCATTAATATCATAAATTAGTAATTATATAAACTTACACAAATATAACTAAGACAATTTAGTGAAATATAATTCTAGTGTTGTTTTTTTTCTTCTTAAAATTTAAGTCTAGTTGGAACTCATCTCTAACTTTTCTTATTATATCCAAAATTTCTAGTGCTGTGTTCTCAAACTGCACCAAAAAATTGTGAACATTATTTATTAGTTTTCATTAATATTATATACAATGAATCTATTCATTCAATTAATATGAAACATAAATTTTCTAAGATAAAATGCTTTTTGATGTAATCAAAATTTAACTTTAATCAATTACCAAAAAAAATTAAATTAATAAATATTAATTTATCAGTTATATAATATCTTTATAAAATAATAAATATCATGATCCAACAATATTAATTTATAAAGATTTTACTGTATATTAATTAAGAAAGGATAAATATGTTTTACTGTACATTATTTAATACTTGGCAAAACAAAGGAAAAGTGTATCTTTGATGTACTTTTATAAAAATTACAATTGGCATATAAAATATAAATATACCAATACCATACGTGACTAATTTTGCAGTTCTATAAGAATTTTATGTTAAAGGAATTAACACTGACAGTAATAGTGGGGGATATAGATAGGACCCACACTATCATTATTGGTGACGAGGATCCGACTCAGACTTTACTTGGAAGACATTACAATGTTTTTTAGAAGAATGGGTAAGGCACATGGGTGTGTTTTGTGGTTCAATTCCTCTGATCCGATATTTTTGTCTCAACCCTGATTTATTTCTAATATGATGTCATTTTGCAGTAAAATTTACATTGTATTATGCACGGAATTTATAAAACAATATTGTATTGAGCATGAAATAAAGTTGGAATAAAGTTATTAATACAGAAAATCTAGTACCATGCTTTGCATAGAATATATGGATCATAGATAAGTGGGGCGTGACTAGGCAAATTAGGGATGAAGGGAAAAATGCAATGTGCTCTTTAATTCTTTATCATTGTATTTATTTTTAACACTTTTATTTATAGAAAATTTAAATCCCAATAAAAACCAAGCACTACTCAACAACAACAAAAAATACATATGAAGATGTTATACTATTCTCCAAAGAAAAAAGAAGCTAGTTTTGTTTGAAGTATAATATAAGTCAAATGATTCACTTGTACTAAATAAATAGTACTATTTCATACAAGGGTATTTGACATAGTTATTATAGGGCACATACGTGCATTATGAAATGAAATACTTGAGCTACAAATGGACCCATAATCAACGGTTCCTTGTTACGGATGGAACTCAGTAGCACAAATAATACAATAATCCAAGCATCTTATTCAACTAGCCCTAATTAGATCATTTAAAATATTCTTTTGTTATTACTTTAGGTATCTGTGTCCTTATCTTGTGAATAATTATCCTTATAGGGTCTCTATATAAACATTGTAACAGTGTCTCTGAAATGTAGATCTAAAAGCAATAAAACCTTTTCTTTAATATTTTTGTCTCTTTCTTCTTTGTTCTATTATGATATCAGAGCCTGTTCCTTGTCAGCCATGAGTGACCTTTCAAAAAACCCTACCCTATCCTCCTCATCCTCTACCTCCGACTCAATACCTCAAAACCTACCTACGTCTCCCATTTTCTCACAGTCAAGCTTACCCCTAACAACTACCTCGTATGGCATGCTCAAATGCATCCCTATCTGTATTGCTAACGCCTCTTCTGCTACATTGATGGCTCAAATCCTGAACCACCTCCTAAAACCTCTGATGGCTCCCCAAATTCAAAATTCATTAAATGGTTTGAACAAGATCAGTTGGTTCTTGCCTTACTCATTTCATCTCTTTCGGAAAAACTCATTGCTCAAGTAATGCATCACAAAACCTCTCGTGTCATGTGGCTTGCTCTTGAAACTCTGTTTTCTCAACAGTCACAAGCCAAATTCTTCTTCTTCATCAACAACTTACCTCTCTAAAAAGGGGTGGCGAATCTATTTCGGAGTATTATAATCGAGCCTCTCTTCTCTCAGACTCTTTTGTAGCGGCTGGCAATCCTATCTCCGATTTAGACTTCAACACGTACCTCCTTGGAGGGCTTGGCTCTGATTTTGATTCTATGGTTACATCCCTTACCACCAGACGAGATGTCATACCTCAGAGGCACAACCACCACAGCCTCTTAGAGAGTAGGAACCACAACCACCAGCGACAGAATAAATAAATCCGTCCGTAAGTTACCAACAGAATATATTACTCCGTCAGTAAAAATTTAGCGATAGTTCATGTTTCTGTTGGTAACTTTAGCTACAGATTGTTATATATATCCATTGGTAACTTTAGCAATGGACCTACAATTTACCGTTGGCAAATTCACCGATGGCATATTTGGGATTCTGTTCACAAATTAGCAACGGAATATTATAAATCAATCGGTAAATTTTCTTTAACTTATTGAAGGAAATCTAACATTTTGTCGCTAATGGTACCGACAGATACACAAAATTATGTTGCTAAATTTATCAACGGCCGTTTCTCTGGCATTTCTTTTTGTCAGTATTTTTCGTCACCAAATTTGTTTCTTGATGGAAAACCTTTATTTTCTGTTGGTAATTTCCGTTGCAGAAACTTATTTTTCTTGTAGTGTACTCTTATTTTAGTTTGAAATTGTTGATGAAAAATTATTATTAGTATGACGACTTAATTAAGAAATTATCAAAATAAGTTCAGTTATTCATTCTTATCGTTTTGTATACTTCTAAATATTAAAGATGTGTATAAAATAATAATAAATACTAATTATTCATACAATAGAAAAACATGGATAGGTGTAAGTTGACATAAGCATATCCTAAATCTATGAGAAATTTAATTCTCATAAATAATAATATGAAATCAAATAAAAATGCAATACTCTCTACAAATAAGTTTTGAAATATCTATATGAAAATCTACTTGGGCATACACTTGCCCAGTTCACCAGGTGTCAAAGCAAGGGGAGAAAGGTCGGTACAATTTGTGTCAAGCCGTATGTGACCAAACTTGCACGAAGGATGGGGATATTTGATTGTTTACGTCTGACGCGACAAATGGGTACCATGGTTACAAAAGTCACCTTGGAAACTCGAACTTTCACCCGAAGTTTCTCGCTCACACCCTTTGCACGACAATCTCACTTAGATCCGTTTAAGCAAGATCCAGCCCTCAACAAACCCTCGAAGTGTTTACCTCGCACACACTCGAAGAAACAATGCGGAAGCAACAAAGAATATAGGCAACAAGAAAAACACACATAGATACGATCAAAAGACCAACTTTATAAACTTTCCCTCAAAAGAATACAAAGAATGCTCTCTCTGATCAAGTGAGTAGAGCAGAGCTCGAATGAGCTATATATAGGCATCCAACCTGGAGTCACAGATTCCCACTAAATCTGAACTACTTAAGATCACGTCTATCTCTATCAAATAAGATCTCACGAACCAATTCGATGACACCCCCATCTAAATAGGACTCTAACTGATAAGACAGAATCTAATAAGATAACATAAAGATAGAGTTTACATTGATCTAGAACACTATCTAGAATACTAACATCCTTATCCGTGAAGATCTTCACTATCTTCAGATGTTGAGTTTCACTGAAACTCTAACTCCTAGTCATCGCCACATCATCCAAGATCTCCCCGTGATCTCTATCTGCTGATGATGCAGTGTGATCTCGCCGATGCCCACTAGCACACTGGTCTGATCCAATGTTTCCCACAACAAGTCCGGTTGTCATGGTCCATCCATCCGAGCGTGGCTAAGTCCTTTGTCCATCAAGTCCTAGCCTGGGTCGATTCAATCTCTACAAGGTTCGAGACTCTACCAAAATTTGCACTAAGTCTGATCGTACTCGCCCATCAATGCCTTAGAGTTTTTGCATGCCTCCCTCATGCGTGCAATCTCGTCGCTTCAAGTCACAAACCGAGTTAGCACAAAACCTCGCCAGTTCACCTACCTTCTACCTCCTTTGTCGAAGTCAAGTGCTTAAGCGCCTCCTCGCGCTCGTATGCCTTCGCGCATCATCGCGGAGTCTCACATGCATTTGCACCTTCTCGCACACTCTCGGGTCTCGTAGGACTTAATTTGCTAACTCCGCGCGGCCTCACATCTGCATCTTACGTCCCGTCGATGATTTCCGCCAATGCGCGCCTATGCGTATCGAATCTCGCCTACTCTCGAGACTTTGTCCTGTTTTCTCGTCAACACGCCTTCCTCGTGCCGACTTGCGTGCCAAGCATTGGCCAAGGCTCGCCAACACTCTCACGTTCCCGCAATCTGGACTTAGGGGTCTAACAAACCACCCCCACTAGAAGAATTCGATGCCCTCGTCGAAATAATCTGTGGGCACTCCTCCACGAGCGGTTCCCTCGAAGACTCCTTAGTCAGCTTTTAAAGACGGTAGCATGTCTTCATGTCCATTAGTGCTTCACCCATGTACCAGCTTTCCAAACCATCAGGGTTGCCTTTGGTTCCACTTGGACTTGCCTCCTCAAGGCTCACCGTGCCCGCCAAAGACATGTTGAGAAGAGCTCCATTCGTTGAGCTTTCCCTATCACCTTGATCCCTCGCGATCTTGGCAATGATATGCTCCTCGCCCGTCCTCTATTTCGGGTTTTCTCGAGCATACTTCGACTCCTTTTCAAGGATCATAGTCGACACTTGTGCTACTAATGTCGTAGTCTCCTTCGTCCCACCAACGAATCTACAACATTTAACAAAGAAAGATTTTTCTTCAAACATAACCATCATACCTCCCAAACTTGGATACAACACCGTCTTTGCTGCCTTAAGGAAATCGATCCCCAATATCATCTCAAAATCCTCAAGTGGTACGACCATGCAATTCATCTTTGCATGCTAACTCCCTATGCTCACTGGGGCGTTGTAAGTAGCTCCCATCACCGCTTGTGCCTTACCTGCCAAGGCTTTTATCTTCGTCGGGGTCTTGGACACTCTAAGCCCCAACTTGCACATCATCCTTTCCGCAACCAAGGTATGTGACGCAAAATCCACCATCGCGGTCACCTCCACCTCATTCACCTGTATCTTCACATACATCAGCTCATCATAAGGATTAGGTTCTTTACCAACCGCATTCAACAAGACAATCGGATTTAGCGCCGCTTCCTCCGAAGATTCTCCCTCCTCCTTAGCTATTAGGGCGTTTAGCTACTCCTTCCTCGGACATTCTCTTGCATAATGTGAACCACCGCATAGAAAACAAGCAATCTTGCCCTTCCTGGAGGACGTCTCCCCACTCTCGGAACCACCAGAGCTTGGCTTCCCCATCCAAGTACATGGCTGTTACATTGACCTTCTCAGCATCAGATACCCTAGCAGTCGCAAAGTACTGCTCCATATCCCACAAAAAGTTCTCCAACACCTTAGCGTCTCGCATGCCTTCGAACACCCTTGGTTCACGTACCTTCACAGAAGAAAGTTTTGGTGTTGAGCCTTCTCCTCGCTCGATATCTATCGTTGCAATGGCACGCCTTAGCATAGTAATCTCGAACTGGGCCTCCTTCTGTGCCTTCAACACATCCATTATCTGTTGTTGCAACTGTTGGATCCGCGCCTCCAACATCTCGAAGCGAGTATTGTGAGATGTGACTTCTTCCTCCCCTTGAGGAATTGGTCCTATAAGTGTCTCCAATCTAGACACTCGTTCTGTCAAGTTGCCTACAGCCATTCTGAACCTGGCTCTGATACCAGTTGTTACAAAGGTCACCTTGGAGACTTGAACTTTCACCCGAAGTTTCTCGCTCACACCTTTTGCACGGCAATCTCACTTAGGTCCGTTTAAGCAAGATCCAGCCCTCAACAAACCCTCGAAGTGTTTACCTCGCACACACTCGAAGAAACAATGCGAAAGCAACAAAGAATATAGGCAACAAGAAAACACATAGAGATACGGTCAAAAGACCAACTTTATAAACTTTCCCTCAAAAGAATACAAAGAATGCTCTCTCTGATCAAGTGAGTAGAGCAGAGCTCGAATGAGCTATATATAGGCAT
>JANZXV010351843.1:0-11564 GCA_027576455.1 Erythroxylum roigii
ATGAAATACGGTTCAAGAAGTCAAGTGGAGTTATTAGTGGTAGTTTACCTGTCATCTTTTCAAGTAACGCCTTCTTCACGTCAGGGGAATATTGGACTCCCTCCACAGCTACACCATCATTAATTTGTATTGACATGCTTAACAAATTGTCGGGTTGGACCACTTGGGAGTGAGTAATCATTCCAAAATGTAGTGGATGAATTTATTTTCCACGAAGTCAAGTCTACTCCAAACACGCGTAGAAAGATGAGTATCAGAACATCTATATATATATATCAAAAGAGAAGTTAGCAAGTCATGGTATTTAACAAGCAACTTGTAAAATGATAACTTTTTTTTTTGTTCCATATAAGAAGCACTTGGTTAGTTTATGATATGTTTGCCTTTTTGTCCCACAGTAATTAGTTTATATTTTTTTTCAAATTTTAAGATGTTTTTTAATAATTTTAAAATTTGTTATCGAATTATTTTTTAATAACTAAGCAAATGTTTATTTCAATTTCTATTAATGAATCAATTTAATATTATAAAATTTTGTAATACATTCATAAAGTATTACAAAATTTTATTTGACATGGTAAAGTGGAATTCAGTTTTAAAAAATATATTAAAATCTTATTTATTTCCCCACGTATTTAATTAATTCTAACAAGATTTAACTCCACAATTAGATGAAATAAAAAACAGATTAAGTAACTAATCCCTAAAACTTTGATATTAAGGGAAAAAAATCACCATCCCCGTTGGCTTGCCTGGAACTTGCTCACTTGTTGAACTTGTTACTGCCTTTCGAACCGCTGCTGGCCTCGATTGAGTTACGAGAAGCGGAGATCCTGAACTCACCCAGTCCGCTTCTTGACCTGCCCGCCTTCCCACGGGAACCTCCCAAAACCGTGAGGAGGCGGTGGCATCATCTTGGTAGGCACAGATGGCGGGAGATGGAGGAAGGAGGAGGGTGAGGGGAAGTAGGAAGGAACGGTTCACCGGAAAGGATGCGAGCGAGGCCGAAGCCGGCAGCAGTGGAGGGGGTGGTGAAAGCAAGGAGGGAAAGAATGGATTTTGGTGGTTCGTAGATATGGTAGAGAAGGGGTCCTTTGGTTGTTGAGCTTGAGACTATGGTTTGGAATATAGCGATGGTGGTTGAGTGGTTGGTGTCTTCGGTGTTTAAAGGGAAAATGGTCGGTGGAGGAGGCGATCGAGGTGGCGCGTGGTCGAAGTAGTAGCGAAGAGTAAAGATAGAAGAAATAGTCCATTAATTAAAAAAAGATTGTCACAAAATAAATAAAAATTTAATATTTTTTAAAAAGTTGGATCTAATTACAGATGAAATAAAAAATTATTTAAATTTAATTGTCCATGTCATAAATTTACTACTATTTTCATTATAATGATTAAAATTTAACATTTTATAAATATTAAAGTCTTAAATATTAAAGTCTTAAATATTAAATATTAGAATTAAACTTGTTGGTGTAAAATTTAAGTCTAAAACTTAAGTTGTTGGCGACCTTTTACACCTGTTATGTTGTAAAAGGTAATTGATAGCGTGTGTAAGTCAATTCATACTTCTGCTCTTGGTCAAGATCATAATCATCACGATGTTCATCTTCGTCTTCGTCCAAATCCTCATTATTATACTGATTCCTCCAAATCCTCATTATTATAGAGACCGATTCGATGGAATGCATCAGGTTCATCGTTCCATAGATCATCACTAAGGGAATCTAGTACGAACTTTGAGTCTCGGTGTTTAAAAAGAAACCATTGTAGCGATCGGTCACTCCTTGTTCAGGTAATGTAGCCCTTTGTTGATGTTGGGAGTGGCCATCATTGTCATCTGCATTAATTGGCCCTAGAAACAACAGAGAGCGAAGATTGTTTAACCATTAATCAAGTTGTTTAACCATTAATCAAACTCAAATCTTTAGTGAAAATGAAACGTGTAGGTGTGCTCAGGGAATCAATAAGGATGAGTTTGCAGCAAATAGATCATGCAGGACATGAATTCTTAATATGAAATATGACTGGAACTTGCCATTCTTCACAATCCCAAATTAATTACCAATACCTTGAGCAGCTTAAACGTTTCATCAGTACCTAGATTTTTTTTAACAGAAAGAATGTATGAGATAAGTAAAGGAAGCAGTCACAATCTCAAAGAACATCCTGATGCCATATAATAGATCATGTAGGACATGAATTGTCAATATGAAATATGACTGGAACTTGCCATTCTTCACAATCCCAAATTAATTACCAATACCTTGAACAGCTTAAACGTTTCATCAGTAACCAGATTTTTTTAGCATAAAGAATGCATGAGATAAGTAAAGGACCTAGAGTCACAATCTCAAAGAACATCCTCATGCCATATAATGATACGAAGTTACAGAACACATATACTCACTTGATAACATCTTCCATCAAGCTTCTGAATACCATAACCCCGATGAACAGTGCCCAATGATTTTATATCAGTGAGAACGCCGTTTCTACCGTAAACATGTTTTCCTACCCGAGCAACCAAGTCTGCCAATGCTTCCTTCTTCACATGAGGCTTCGGCAGAAGCATGCAATCATAAATAGGCATTCCAACTCTTTCTACTTCTTCAGCTGAACAGGTTACTAAAGTACAGCATAGTAATCCAGTGCATAAGTAACAAATATAAGCCAATTTTTTATTCAAATGATTCTCTCAAACATGAAATGCTATTGAATGCAAAAACAAAACTTCTTGACATAAACGGAAAGACTAGTGAACCAATTTTTATTTTCCCTTTTCTCTGTTCTTAGCTTCTTAAAACATTCAAAGGGCTCAGTTCAGTTACGTATGTATGGCTCCATCCATCTTGCTCTAATTGAACTTCTTCAGTAAAGAGCTGGTTTTATGCCATTGTTAAATGTATGTAGCTGTATTAACTTACTGCCTAGTGATACTTGAACCAGCCAGCACGGCCAGCTGCAGTCAAACATATCTTGCAATAATCTTCAGAGATTTGATGATTTTTAGCGTATATATATCTAACATCAACATTCTAGTTAAGCTCAGACCAGTAAACCAGGCATGTTCACCACTAAATTTGAACACCCATTAGGCTTTTCTTCTTCAAAAACCCTCAAGGGACCACAAAACTTATAAAAGATCACTGTCTCTTGTGAAAAGTCTTGTTATGTGTACAATCATCCTACATACCAAGGAGGCATCAAGTTGTGAATAACACAGAAATTCAGTGGCAACCATGATGACGAAACTCTCAATGTTCTCACAAATTTGAGCAAATCGACCAGGCAGAAAAGAGGACTTGTGTTCTGGGGTTTAGCCCTCAACCTAAAATGACATCTTAACTTCAAAAACAGAAAGGAACAAAACGGTTGGACCGTGACCAATTAAACAGTTCGGCTACAAATAGCAATGGTTCAGGCCCTATGAGGTTCGAACTCGAGCCCAGCCTGAAATTGCATTTGTCTATGGTTCTACTTAAAATTCGGAAATTGCTGAGTTATTGTTTCTAAGACGATTCCTAAGGGAGATGAAAACAGTTTTGAGGAGGTAAAAATGAGCCAAAAGTCTAAGAAGCTCCAAAAAAACGTACTCTGAAGAGCTATTACTATTAGATGCAGAAGAGTACAACTCAACCAAATATTTAAGTAACCGATATATGGAAGGTCTTGTTGGAGATGTCTCACAAGTCCGGACAGAGCGTCAGGTTGGTATGATCATGCAAAGTCATGCAACAACGTACAAGAAATGAATTAAAGAAGATCAAGAAAAATTATTTACTTGGCAGTTAGAATTTGAGTGTTATAAATACCGTAAATCCATATGAAATGTACACACGTATTATGAACTTTGATATTCAATAACAATTAGACGAAATATCAACAAATTGTTGAGTTCTTCAAAGTGCTCTATTTGGCCCTGTTTTAAGCAAGCTCTCTCTCTCTAAACTTCTCTCTCTACATTCCGGTAGTCTTTCTTGGTTATCCTTGTGTATGATTATTCAATAACGACAAAGTGGTATCAGAGCTAGATTCTTAAGGGATCTGTGGAGGTGTAGGTTAGGAACATGGCTCGGAAGATTACCTCTTTCCCGGACAAGGCACGACTGCGAGCGAGGAACACTCGGAGATGGCTGAGAGCTCAACGCTGAGTCTGCAACCTGCGATATTCAATGGTGAAGGATATCAAATCTGGGCGATCAAGATGGAGGCTTACTTGCAAGGACAGGATTTGTGGGAACCAATCGATGAAGATTATGCGGTTGAAATTCCAACAGAAGATGTTCCGATTGCTCAGCTACGGTGGTTAAGGGAGAGGGTGACAAAGAAAGCCCGAGCCAAATCTTGCCTATACCAATCGGTGTCACCCTCAATTTTCACTCGAATTATGGGTCTTGCTTCTGCGAAAGAAATCTGGGACTTCTTGAAGCAAGAATACGAGAGTGACGAGAAGGTAAAAAATATGAAAGTATTGAATCTATTAAGGGAATTTGATAGAATTCAAATGAAAGAAGATGAGATGATCCAGAATTATTGTGAAAGATTAATTCAACTAGCTGATCAAATTAGACTCTTAGGAGCTGAATTCAAAGATCAAAGATTGGTGCAGAAGCTTCTTGTATCCGTCCCTAAGAAGTACAAAGCAACAATCGTCTCTCTTGAGAACTCCAAAGACATAGGACAAATAAAGCTTGCGGAAGTCAGTGCCTTGCAAGCTTAAGAGCAGAGATCTTTGATGAGGAAGAATAAAGCAACTGAAGGTGCTTTCGAGTCTTTGCCAAAACAGAGACTCAAGAAAAATCCAAGAAGAAGAAAAAGATGAAAGGAGGGTCAAGCTCTAAAGGCTCTCAAACACGCCAGAAACATGGGAGCAAGAATGCAGGAGGAGATAAAGCGAACAACTACAATCCCTGTCCACATTGCGGTAAATCAAATCACCTTGCCTTCAGATGCTAGAAGAGGCCAGACGTAGAATGCAAAAGGTGTCATCAGATAGGACACATGGAAGCCATCTGTAAGAAACAATCGCCACAAGAGGAAGCAAATGTACAAGTAACCGAAGAGGAAGATGAACAGCTGTTTGTGGTGATTGGCAATAAGATCAAGAATTACCCATTCGACTGGCTAATTGATAGTGGATGCACGAGTCACATGTCTCCGGATCCAACATTATTCAAGTCTTTGAATAAGGACATGAAAGCCAGTGTAAAGCTTGGAAATGGTGATAGCATTCGAGTAGAAGGGAAGGGTGAGGTGGAGATAGTAACCAAGAAAGGAGCTAAGATTATCTCAGATGTGCTTTATGTCCCAAAGATTCAGCATAATCTCTTGAGCGTAGCCCAGCTGATCGAGAAAGGTATGTTCGTGCATTTTGAATCAAACTCTTGTAGGGTCTTTGATAATTTTGGCCAGGAGATTCTCTACACCCACATGAAGAATAAAAGCTTCTCGATGAAGCCTGAAGAGTTGCAACAAGAGACGCTTGTGGAAGATTCAACTGAATCGGATCTCTGGCATCGAAGACTTGGGCACTATCATATGAAGGGATTGGAGGCAATGAGGAAGAAAAATATGGCCGAAGGTTTACCATCAACACCATACGAGAGTGCTCCATGCAAAGTTTGCATGATGGGGAAGCAAGTACGTGCACCATTCCAGAAGGCAAAATGGAGAGCTGAGGAGAGACTTCAACTGTTGCACATGGATGTATGCGGACCCATGTCGGTAGCCTCATAAAATGGAAGCAGATACTTTCTGTTGATAATCGACGATTACTCTAGATACTTATGGATCTACTGTCTCAAGAGCAAGGGAGAGGTAGCGGGAGTCTTCAGGGAGTTCAAATCATTCATAGAAATCAAACAAGCCTGAGCATCAAGTCGGTGAGAACAGATAACGGCTCAAAGTTTATATCTAACGTTTTTAGTATGATCTGTAAATCAGCAGGAATCAAGCACCAGCTCACCACGCCCTACTCTCCACAGCAGAATGGTGTCGTGGAGAGAAGGAACAGAACCGTGGTGGAAATGATGAGGTGCATGCTGGAGGAGAAGGCACTACCGAAGGAATTTTGGGTGGAGGTTGCGACCACCGCCCGCTTCCTACTGAACAGAGTATACTCTCGGGCTCTCAAGGACAAGACGCCGCATAAGATGTGGCATGGTTTCAATCCGAAGATGAGAAACTTGAAAGTGTTTGCATCACTATGTAGTGCTCTCATTCCTCAGGCCAAAAGAAGCAAACTAGACGGAAAAACTAAAGCTGCAATCTTCGTGGGTTACTCAGAGGTCAGTAAAGGGTATAGACTGTATTATCCAGACTAGAAGAAAATTAAAGTTAGTAGGGACGTTCACTTTTTCGAAGATGAACGATGGAGCTGGCCCGGAGATAAGGAGGTAATTGGAGTAAGAAGGCAAACCACGATGATGCCCTCAAATATTCCGACAACAGTAAACAACCCAGACCAGTATGAAGAAGAGGGAGAGGCAGAACCAGGAGAAGTTGCTGAACCAGAACTTCAACATGATCAGAATGAGTGGACTTCCTAGGAGGAGCACGTTTCAGAAGAAGAAACTGAAGATGACTACGATCATGCACCAGTAAGAGGAACAAGGAGCCTAGCTGAAATCTATGAGAGAAGCAATGAAGCAATTCTGGAAACAACCCGAACCCAAGAAGCATTGCAGAATCCGAAATGGGTAAAAGCCATGGAGGAAAAAATGCCGATGATTGATAAAAATGAAACATGGATTCTGGTTGAAAAACCTCCGGATAAGAGAGTCATAGGATTAAAATGGGTGTTTAAGACTAAGTTGAATCCAAATGGTTCGGTAAATAAACTAAAAGCAAGGCTCGTAGTGACAGGGTATGCGCAAATTGAAGGGGTTGATTTCGGAAAGATGTTCGCACCGGTGGCCAGAATTGAGACGATCCGTCTGTTGTTGGTGCTGGCAGCTGAAAAAGGGTGGAAGGTGCATCAAATGGACGTGAAGTCCGCCTTCTTAAATGGAGTTCTACAAGAAGAAATTTACGTCCAGCGACCAGAAGGCTTCGTGATAAAAGGAAAGGAGGAGATGGTGTATAGGCTCAACAAAGCCCTTTACAGGCTTAAGCAAGCCCCTCGGTGCTGGTATGGAAGAATTGATACATTCCTCTTAGAGATTAAAATAAGAAGAAGTTGCGGTGAGTCAACGATGTATGTGCGGATGGAAGAAGGAGAAGTGATGGTAGTTGCAATTTATGTAGATGATTTGTTGCTTACCGGAAGTTCTGAGAAGCAGATTGATTACCTGAAGCAACAATTCAACAAAACCTTTGAAATGACAGATCTCGGAGGGATGAAGTATTTCTTGGGCATGGAGGTATTTCAGCGGAAGGGATGTATTACAGTAAGCCAAAAGAAGTATATTCGGGATGTATTGAAAAGGTTTAAAATGGATTAATGTAAACAAGTATCAACACCAATCTGCCCGAAAGAAAAATTGGTAAAGAAGGAAGAAGCTGATGAAGTGGATAGGAAGAATTACAGGAGTATGGTCGGTTGTCTAATGTACATCACAGCTACAAGGCCGGATGTTTTGTACTCAGTAAGTATGCTCTCCAGATACTTAAGTGATCCTGGAAAGCAACATGTAATGGCGGTAAAAAGAGTTTTAAGATATCTGAAAGGAATGGTCAATTATGGATTGATATATGAGAAGACTGGAAAATGCGAACTTATGTGTTATGTTGATAGTGATTGGGGCGGAGCATCAGAAGATGTGAAGAGCACCACCGGTTATTGCTTAACGTTAGGCTCAGCATGCTTCTCATGGACATCAAAGAAGCAAGAATTGGTGGCGCTCTCGACAACTGAAGCCAAATTGGTTGCAGCCACAGCTGCAGCAAAACAAGCAATTTGGGTCAGAAAATTACTTGCGGATTTACAAGTCTATATGGAAGGAGCTACCATGATCTATGTTGATAATCAGGCAGCGATATCAATCTCAATGAATTCGATTTTCCATGGCAAAACTAAGCACTTCAAACTTAGATATTATTATCTAAGGGATATCCAATAGGAAGGGGAGCTAAAGCTTCAGTACATTCATACAGACGATCAAATCGCAGACTTGTTTACAAAAGGTTTTAATGTTTCACGTTTCGAGCAATTAAGGGAAATGGTTGGAATTCAGAAGCTGAACCTCTGATCCAAGGAGGATTATATTGGAGATGTCTCAGAAGTCCAGGCAGAGCGTTGGGTTGTTATGATCATGCAAAGCCATGCAACAACGCACAAGAAATGAATTAAAGAAGATTAAGAAAAATTAGTTACTTGGCAGTTAGAATTTGAGTGTTATAAATACTGTAAATCCATATGAAATGTACACACGTATTCTAAACTTTGATATTCAATAACAATTAGAGAAAATCTCAACAAATTGTTGAGTTCTTCAAAGTGCTCTGTTTGGCCCTGTTTTAAGCAAGCTCTCTCTCTCTAAACTTCTCTCTCTACATTCCAGTAATCTTTCTCAGTTATCCTTGTGTATGATTATTCGATAACGACAGGTCTTTTAGGCTACTGTAATCAATGTTCTTAGGTCTTTTAGGCTACTGAAATTAATCGATCAAATCATGGAGCTTCCTTTGGGGCAGACTGAAAGTTAAATGCTTATCCGTTAGTTTACAAAGTCTAAGACACAGGAATTCTTCCAAAACAAAAAAAAAAGGTCTAACGCACATAGATGTTGCTTCTTCCATGAAACCGTACAATTCTGGCATACTTGAGGTTAGGCTTTTTGGAAAATAATATCAAATCACTAGTAGAGGCAAAAATTTAAACTTTTCCCTTTCCCTATTTCAGCTTTCGCAAAAAGCATTTCATGGAGCACCTACCGTGCTATAAGAAAAACATTTTCCAGTAACTAGTATGAAACAAATAACAAAGGAGTTAATCTTGTTTCATTACATTGTTTATGCCTGAAGTTCGAAGTCGTCGGAGTTCAGAGGCACCTGTGCCCTCTCGGATCTCTGCAAAAAATCGGACGTTAATCTCATTTCAGTACAGATGAGAACGAAGATTTCTACTAAATCTCATGACTTGTTTATCATTTTTTGCATACTTTCTCATAAAATTTCTGTCACATTCCCATCTTTTCTCGACAAGAAAATGGTCAAAGAACTTGTATTCCTACATGGGCTATACATAAATACATAATACTAAAAGAATACTTGTGACAAAACAGTGGCAACTGACATACGAGAAACTATCAAAGCTACACTCGAAATTCCTAATGAGGGTGAAAAGAGCCTCTCACTTTGCTCTCTGTAATTCCTGTATTACGTCTCTTTAATGATGATGGTGGATTCCAAATCGCAATCCTCTACTTGTTCTTCAGTATGAGAGATGATCTCATCTGTGCCTTGACTTACCACACAGTCATCATTGGATTTTTCCGTTGTTGTTTGTTGCACAAATTGTATCCTAGCCATAGATGTAGCATCCACGCTTTCCACCAACAACAACAGACAATCGCTGCAGCATCCACACCTTTCACCAACACCAATAGACCACCACTGTGCTCCTGCTGCTCACTAGTACAACACAGCTGCTCACCAGTACAACATTTTTTCCATTCTATAATTATGTCTTCATATCTGTCAATAGTTAGTTAGGATATACGCTACGTACAGATTTTATTCATTTTTTATTGTACAGCTTGTGTATATAAACACCACAGCTTTAATACAAAAAACAAGAGATTTTCCTCTTCCAAAACTTCTGTCTTACTCTCTATATGGTATCAGAGCCAAAGGCTCTTAATATACAATGACCACCGAACGTGAAGGAGATTCCAGCACCTTCCAAATACCACCCGATGTACATGATGATGAAAAGGACTCGTATGAGCTGTCTGCTTCGGAAAACCCAGGCGTTGTCCTGGTAACCACACTGCTGGATGAAACAAACTACCTCTCTTGGAGTAGGGCGATGATTATAGCTCTAAAAGCAAAGGACAAGATAGGCTTCGTGAATGGTTGTTGCAAGGAGCCAGAGAACAATCCACCCCTACAGAAAAAATGGAGGACAGCTGATAATATGGTAATCTCGTGGCTCTTAAACTCCATGGTTAAGGACTTGGCAAAATCTTTTCTTGTTGTGACCACTGCTAGAGATCTTTGGGAGGAGCTAAGGTTCAGGTACGGTGAAAGCAATGGACCCCAAATCTACCAACTAATGCAGGAAATAAGCAACCTAAGGCAAGGAAATGAATCGGTGACAAACTATTTCACGAAACTGAAAAGGCTTTGGGATGACCTCAGATGCGCCATGCCGTATAGGAGTTGTCCGTGTGAGGTTGGTAAACTCAACAGCACAGTGGAAGATAACACAAGGTTAGTCCAATTTTTGATGGGGCTTAGAGAGGAGTTCGGAAGTGTAGTAAGCCAGGTGATGTTGAATGACCCTTTACCATCTGTGAATAAAGCTTATTCCATGATTCTTACCGTAGAAAAACAGAGAAATGTTGCTGGATTGACTACAAATGAAATGGGACAAATGAATATAGCCCTTACTGCAAAACCCATTGGAAACAGAAAAACAGAGAATAGAGAGGACTTCTCGATGAACCGAAAAAGGAGCTATGTAAGAAAGGAAGACAAGTATTGCACCCACTGCCATGAAAGGGGACACACAGTGGATACGTGCTTTAGAATCCATGGTGAACCCGAATGGTTCAAGGAATTAAAACAAAAGCGCACAAGGGAAAGGCATAGTTATGCTGGAGCAGTCGTCGACAGTCCCATCGACGTTGGGCAAGGGAACTTAAACTGTGAAGGCATCGAGCAAGAGTCACAGATCAGTGCTTTAAACAAACAGGTCCAGGAGTTGATGCGCCTCGTTAAGGGAAAAGGTATTAACCAAGTGAATCCCATAGCCCTTAACAGCTACGCAGGTATGCACTCTAAGCATAATGATAATGTTAGCTCTAAATATGAATGTGTTTCATGGATAATGGATTCAGGTGCGTCAACTCATATGACCCACAACCAGAAATTACTCAAATACATTGATCCCACACCTGATTTTTGTCCCGTAATGCTACCAGATGGCTCATTTAAACCAGTCACCCAAGTGGGAAGCATAAAATTGACAGATTCCATTCAACTAGACAACGTGTTGCATATCCCTACCTTCCACCATAATCTCTTATCAGTCTACAAACTTGCTAAGGACAATCACTTAGCTGTCATATTTATCTCAAATAAAGTTATATTGCAGGACCCGAAGACTAATTTCATAGTAGCAAGTTGTGAAGAAGTCGGTGGCATTTACAAGCTCAAACCCCATCACTTCCTACCACCAAATTCGAAGAAAGGTCCATCTTTGCAATTTTATCTCAACGAACATTTTATTTGTAATGTTATTGATACTTTTAGTTTATGGCATTTTCGACTCGGTCACGTATCCCCTAAGGTTTTAGGGCATTTACATTTTCAACATATTATACCACCAAATGATTTCTTTTGTGAAACATGTCCCTTAGCAAAACAAGCCCGGAAATCATTCGGCAAACATATTATAA
>JANZXV010351923.1:0-11559 GCA_027576455.1 Erythroxylum roigii
CTCAAATTGTCATTTAATGACAATAATACACATTCAATGCTCATTTAATTCAACAATATCAAAAGCTCAAAACACATTAAATGCTCATTCTTAAGGTAGGTAAAACACTTAATGTTCATTAATTATTTTAGCATTCAAACTTTACTAACATAAAGATAAACACGAAACCTACCTGAAACTAGCTGAATCCTTATCTAAAGGAGCTCTTCCTCTTGTTCTTCTCTTCCCTCTTGTTCTCCTTCAAGAACAATAAAAACCCAATCAACAAAACTTCAATTGAAAAATTACATGAACTCTTCCATGAAACCAACTTGATATTCACTATACCCACTCCATTCTTAAGCATTCTCAACCAAAAACCCAACCAAAACTCAAATTAAAAATCAAGACTTACCTTAAACCTTCAACTTCACAAGTTGATATCTAGTTCAAAATGAAGCTCTTGCTATTTCCCACACTTTTAATACTTGGAATTTCTTGAAATCAACTCTTGAACTCTTGGAAATCATAAAACCCTAGCTTTTCTTTTCTTCCTTCTTCTTTCCTCTCTCACGGCCACTCTCCTCTCTCTTCCTTCTCCAAATTTTCGAAACCCTCTCTCCAAATGCAAGACAACTCTCTTCTCTTTACTCTTCTTCTTATAACCTACTTATACCACTTAAGCCCATAAGCCCATAAGCCTAACTTATTTTCTTCTTCTTTTTCTTATTCTCCTACTAACATAACTTAGGCCCATTTGTTCATTTAAGCCCACTAACTCTTCTAACTCATTTAACTTCCAACTAACTTCATTTAATAGCATTAATTTATGCTACCTAACTCATTTAATTCCATATGCTAATTAATGTTATCTTACCTCATTAATGTCAACTTAATTAATGCTAACTTAATTTACTTAATTTAATCTAATCATGCTTAATTTATCATAAAAAAAATTCGGGGCTAACATTATTGAAACAGCCAAAACTTTATTACCTTAAGCTTCCCTTCCCACCTCTTTTTGGTCTTTTGCGTGTCAACAAGCTATATTTTTAATCAACAAAATGCCATCCTCAGCATTACGAGGCCAAACACCACATGAAATTCTTTTCAAAGAACTACCTAAAATTAATAATATCAAGACCTTTGGCACCTTATGCTACCCATGGCTTCGGCCCTATGCCAAGCATAAACTTGATACAAGATCCACCCCCTGTGTTTATATTGGTTTCTCATCCAAATACTATTCTCATCAATGTTATGACCCTATGTCCTCCAAGATTTATCTCTCATGAGATGTTTTGTTTTGTGAAAATGAATTTCCATTTAAAACAATTTTTTCGAACTTAAAGCAGAACTTCAAAATTGACTCTTGGTACATAATTGATCAACAAAAAGATACAAATTTTTTGGTTTCAAATAACAATTCAATTGAATGCTACAGGCTGCCTACATCCATATCTATTCGACAAGCAGAGGACCTCCATGACTCAGGTACAATCTCAACTCATTCACAGCCTATACAAAATACTTCTACCACTGTCAATGATAATCAACCTAACCACAAAGCCTCTCCCTCAATATCAGAACCGGATCCTTAGCCTAATCACACAACCTCTCCTTCAATACCAGAACCAGATCCTACACACACTAGCCTACCTCAACCTTCGCCTGATCACAACCGACCCCAACCCAATGCTCCAGAAACAAACTGCCATCCCATGATAACTCGGTCGAAAAACAACAATACCAAACCCAAAATCTTTGCTGCAATCACCACTGACAACCCAATTTATACATTACCCACCACTTACAAACAAGCCTTGAACCAACCGAAATGGAAACAAGCCATGATCCAAGAACATGAAGCATTGGTTAAGAATCAAACTTGGGAACTGGTACCGTAAGATCCATCTCAAAATGTGGTTGATTACAAATGGCTCTTTCGAGTTAAATACAAATCAGATGGAACACTTGACAGGTTCAAAGCTTGGCTAGTTGCGAAGGGATTTACACAAAGGGAAGCTCTCGATTATCAAGCAACCTTCAGTCCAGTGGTAAAACCAGCTACAGTTCGACTTGTACTAGCCCTTGTTACACAAAATTCATGGCCGATACGACAATTGGATGTAAATAACACCTTCTTACAGGGAACTCTTAATGATGTTGTATACATGAGACAACCGCCAGGATTCAGAAACCCTGCTAATCCTTCATATGTTTGTAGGTTAAAGCAGGCGATTTATGGTCTGAAGCAGGCACCCCCTGGTATATGGAACTAACGAGATATCTAGTTAGTGTTGGCTTCAAATGCTCAAGGTCAGATTCTTCTTTGTTCATCTTTCAACAAGCTGGTTGCACAATCTATCTATTGATCTATGTTGATGATATCATAGTGACTGGCAATAGACATCGTACTATTTGTGATATTATTGATGGGTTGGTAACTCGATTTTCTATCAAAGACCTTGGACATTTGCATTACTTCCTTGGTGTTGAAGTTGTTCCATGTAAGGATGGCATTATCTTAACTCAGCAGAAGTACATCTCTGATGTTCTTGTAGAAGCAAAAATGCAAGATTCAAAAGGTGTTGCAACACCTATGAGCTCAGACACTAATCTCATAGCAAACTCGCCTGATTCGGTTATTGATGGCTTGCATTATCGAAAGCTGGTTGGAAAATTAAGTTACCTATCATTCACCAGGCCAGATATAGCATTCTCGGTAAACAAGTTGGCTCAGTTTATGCATTCTCCAGGCTTGCAACATTGGCGAGCACTCAAACGATTGTTACGATACTTACATCAGACATCTGAGTATGGTCTACGAGTAGTCAGAGAGCACAACAATAGTCTATTCGTTTATTCCGATTCGGATTGGGCAAGTGATCCTATCAATCGAACCTCCACAACAGGGTACATCACTTACTTTGGCAACACACCAATTTCTTGGTCTTCTAAAAAGCAAAGGGCAGTGTTTCGATCATCGACCGAAGCTGAGTATCGTGCAGTGGCCTCAACGGTTGCTGAGACAAACTGGCTTACCAATCTTCTCCGAGGGCTTGGCTATCCATTTTCTGCTCCACCAATAGTGCATTCCGACAATGTGGGTGCCACATACTTATGCAAAAATCCGGTGTTTCACAATCGGATGAAGCATATTGCAATTGATTTTCATTTTATTCGTGACCAAGTTGCGAGCAAGAAGATTGAAATTCGACACTTACACACGGTTGATCAGGTTGCTAACATGCTTACTAAGTCGTTGCCTCGCTCAGCCTTTGATCGTCTGTTTAACAAGCTGTCGATTGTCAAGACAACCTACAGCTTGAGGGGGCGTAACAAAGCAATTGACTCCTAGTTATTTGGCTTGTCTTACTCTCCTTGTTGTATACTTTGACTCAGTCTTTTATTCTCTATCAAACTGTTAGTATTTGAATTGATTTAAACTAGGTTTGTTAGTGATGTCTAAACGGTTGAGATCACAATTGTATTTGTATATATATACCTTACAAGTTCAATACACAGCATCATGTTTTTACCTTTTTTCCTCTTGCTTTCAACTCTTTAGATATGATACGGTAAATTATGTTTTCATTAATTTTTTTATTACTCTAGATGATATGTCCTAGACACTTAAAACGCTCATTTTATAGTATAACTTTTCAACCAATTTTTACCTCCACATCAGTAGCTACCTCATGTCTCAAAAAATTACACTATACGTACTCAATCTTAGTTGTACTTAATTTAATTTAGCATATCCCTCTAAAGTTCAATATTGATATTGACATCTTCTTTTGACTCATCTACTAAAACCATGTCATTAACAAATAACATATACCAAGCCACATTCCCTTAAAATATTCTTTGTGAACTCATCAATTATTATTGCAAACAAAAAAGAGCTCAAAGAAGCGCCTTAATTTAGCCAATATTGATAGAAAATTATTATGTATCTTCTCCTGTAGTTCTTACTCTATTTTTAACACCTTATTATTATACCATTTATTTTATGATAGTGTGATTGTTTTCTAATTTAATATGATATTCTTGTAATTTAAAAGTAAAATAATTAAAATATTATTTTAATAATTTTTAATTAGGTAAAAAATCATTTATTATCTTAATGAGGTGTTTTGTTGATTGAAATCACCATTTCATTCAAATCTATTCTTAGTAATAGGTTATTTGGTTGAATAAACATACAGAATATGAATATGAGGAATAAGTAAACTCATCATCCACTTATTTTTATCCATTTCAAGTGCGTTGGAAATAAAAATGAGAACTTGTTGGACAAAAATATACTTAAAGAATTTACATAATTACTTATCCGTTAAACGTACATTAGTGTCCGTTAAACGGACCTTCTCGGGTGAAAAAACACTTTTAAGTCAGTCTATGTCCGTAGACATTCACAGGACAGCTTCAATAAATCGCAATTTTTGACTCTTTTAGAGGTAGCATCTCGCTTTGTGGTCTTCATAAAAGTTGTATATCTCGCTGTCCTCTTTCAAATGGTTTGAAAAAGAACTCAATCCGACATTTGTGGTGAATGTTATGGAAATCGCGCCATGGTAGGTACAAATGTGAATGAGGACTTAAATATGTTGGATTCTTTTGGTCATAACTTCCTCATCCGACTTCCAAATGAAGTGATTCTTGAAGCAATGGATTCCTAAGACATGGATATAGCTCTCCATAAAAATTTGTATCTTTTGGAGTTGATTTGAAAAAGTTTGATGGAAAGAAAGTGAGGTATTGGTTGGGAGAGCATGATTAGGATATGAACACCCTTTAGCTTTTTAAGCATATCTTGATCTATAGAGCTCCGATTAAGATGGTTCTTGCTTCAAAAAAAACTAGAGACTTAGAGCTTCAATTTCTTTAATTAAAGAAGTCAAATTGAAATTCTGGTTTGAAGTTTCCCAAGATTTGTTCTGAATTAGGATAAATGAGTTTGATTATGGTGATAGATTTGTATGGACACGCCATTGAACAAATTATGAGTAAATTTTTGGGATATTATGAGAATAAAGATCAACTGATGATGGCTAATAAGGGTTAAATGCAATAACTCTTCAAGGTAATATGCACACTCATGTCTTATGATGTTTCATAAGAGTTAGGTTTCGGAAACAAGCGGAATCCAACAATAGTGGTATCAGAGCAAGAGGTTGGGCTCCGAAATCAAGCGAGGTCCACAATATTTGGTATCAGAGCAAGAGTTGAATTCCGGAATCAAGCGGGATCCAACAAGGGTGGTATCAGAGCTATGGTATTCTGAAGAGTTGGATTCTAGAATCAAGTGGTATCCAAAAATGATCGTAGAAGAGCATACACTTACTCGTAAGGAGAGTGGTAATGTTGGCAAGAGGGTGTGTCCTGGTGCATAATTTGGTGACATCCATGTTAGGACACTTGCTACACCATTTCAGCTGGACACCTCCTGATGGTGTGAAGGTAGAAGAAATTGACGTGTCAGAAAGTCCTAGCTTGGTCACTTACATGAAGACCCCATTATAAGCAGTTGCTACTCCTCGGTTGCCTTCCCACTTGTACAAACGAATTGCTACTGATATGTAATTTCAGTATCTTGTTTGAACATATTCGTAGGTTTTGGCTTTTGGAACTTTAAAACACTAATCAAAGGGATTTTTGGGAAAAAGGGATGACCAAATAAAACATTATATGCTCTGAAACTAAGAACAGTCTTTGTATGTTATTGACCAACAATTACTTCATATGAGAGTTATAATGCTTTTTCAATTCTGTTTTCCCCTACTTTTCTAGTTCCCTTATTAAGCTTTCGAGAGTTTCGACAAAAATTCAAAGCCAGACTGAAGTTAGAAAAACCCAATTTGATTAGATTCAAGCTTAAGTATTCAGTTTGATTAAGCTCAAACTTGACTATTTTTTTTTCAGATCCAATTTGAAAAAATGGGATACAATATCTATAAAAAAATGTGAAATGAGATAGAATTTGGAAATAAGTCAGACACTTTTATAAGATATGTTCAAGAAGTATGTTTCGTTCAAGGGATCACATGTATTCCCATATATGACTACTATAAAAGACAAACCCTTTTCCTCAATACCAGCAGAAACATTATAGTTCTAACCTATACCCTATAGTAGCAGACTAGCAGGTTAAAGTAATAACCATTTATTTATTTATGACATTCTAAACATCTAATTTAAGTAGAGTTTTCCTTTCATACTAGGGACTTTAGCCCTAAATTTCCCTTCTTTGATTCTTGTTCTTATTTTCAAAAGCAAATTAAATTTGGCATAGTTATCCATGTAACTGCATCCAAAATGGGCAATCATTAGAAATATCACATGAAGCTTTACATTAAAGAACATATCAAGAAAAGAAATTAAACTAAAGTAAGGACACCAAAAAAATGCCAACATTTTTCCTTAGCTATAAGGATCATTAATAGTTCAAATGGGAACAATGGGTTTAACCATTGCTGGATAAAAGGCACAACAACTTTCTTGAAAATTGGGATTGTTCATGATACTGCTATCCATCCTAGTCTATGGATAGACCTTGATTACTGTTTTTGCTTAAACCACTAGCTGCTTCATACTAAGTGTTAGTATTTAAAGCAGTTTAGATTATCAATATATCCATAATTGAGAAGCAATTTTAAACTTTGAGTTCAGGAATGACAATAACATTCTTCAGCTGGGGTAAAAGACATGGCATGTTAAAGAAAGTAGGCACTTTTGCAAATTACATTTAGTTTTTAGCACAACTTTAAATCAAATAGGGTCCAGGTAAAGTCTGTTCACATATGGCAAACATAAACACTTCTCTTTACTTCCTAATTTCATGAGTCATTTGTTTAGAAATACATATTGATGTAGGATGGACAAAAGATGATTTATCAGGTTAAAACTCTTATTTTAAGAAAAAAGTAAAACAAAGTGCTAGCTCTAGGAGGCACTCCAATCTATGAATCTCTCTTGTAGAAAAATTCCTAAAATAATAAGCAAGTCCTAAAGCCCTACAAGAATGGGTGAGAATTGAGGCCTAGAACTGATTGCTAGACATATCTCTTTATATTGCTTTTTTAAATAAAATTTCAGCCATTATTCTAAAAATCCATAAGCATATAAATTTTCTTCTAACCATTCTACATCAGTTTCATTAACTCATTATGCTATTTATTGATAAGTAATCCTTTGTACACCCTTCGACTTCATGAACAATCAATAGATTGTTGGAATTTTTTTTACTTCATTTTATAAAATTTTAATCCTTATTTTGAAATTCCAGCATATACATTCTCTATTATTTGTCCTGATTATCTGTCCTGCATTACTTAGATTAACTCATCCTATTGTTGATCACCAAATAATCCTTTATGCCCCCTTTCACTCCATGTAGAATGTATAGGCTGTTGAAATCTCCAAATTAAGAACTATTCCCCTATAAACTAATTATAATGAATCTGAAGCCAAACTCTGATTGTAAGGAGATCAACTTTATTTTAAAGACTCTCAATTGAAAGCTTTCTCTTTTAGTGCCAAATTAGAAAGAATTACGAGTAATTAAGAGTCTGAAATGAATCAAGAGACATCAAGGAAACTACAAAAGGTTAAAATTTTGAATCAAAACATGAAAAATTCAAAGTTAAAGAATGAAAAAGAAAAGCACTAAAACTACAGATCACAAGATAATCACTACCAAAACACTAATCCTAAAACTCAAACCATAACCATGTGAAGTATAAACAACAAGGTGAGAAACACTGAAAGCAACATCATATTAACTAGGGAACAAGACGTAGAACCAAAACAACGAGATGTGAAAGACCTATTCTTTGTTGTGCTCTTAGACAATGAAGCGAGCAAAGCTTTCAATCTCAACGTTGTTTTGAGAATCGTGGCAATCGCGAACCCCACCAAGTTCATCCTTATGAGAGAATCTCTTTGTCTCAATTCAAAATACCCAAAAAGCAACACAAAAAGATTTAGATTAACTGATTTAGAAGGATGGGGTGAGAGTGACAGTAAATTAGGTCACAAACGTTTTGCAAACTGAAGAAGGAAGGGGCTTAGATTGGTTGAACATAATGTCTATTAAAGTCACTAAAAGATGTTGTTTAATTAATCAAAGTTTTTAATATTAACTATTGCTGACGTGTTTGATTAATTAATGTCCACACACATATGGCACTGCCATGTCAACAAAGATAACGAAAATACTAACGTTAAACTAGAACTGAAAAAGATTAAAAGTTTGGGCATTTTATTACTACCCTTTAAAGTTCATGCTATAATTGAAAAATTGATGAAAGTTTGAGATTTTTTTTGTAATTAACTCTTAGCATCTATGATACTTACCGAAGGTAAATTGTTACTCATATTATCTTACAACCAAAACATAAAAGAACAAATATTATTTTATGCCACAAAATAATAAAATAAGGACTTCAATAAAATATTTAATTACTTCCACAAATTTCAATAAATTAATATATGTCTACTAATATGAGAAATTATAAAATAATTTCTTAATGAACTAAGATTTCATTTATTATTTTTATTGATTTATCATATTTATATCTCATCACTTTTATAAAAAAAAGTATAAATAAACTTTAAATATGTAATGTTAAATTATTTTATTAATAGTTAAGAATATATTAATTTATTAAATTTTAATAATAACTCTTCAACATTAATTACCATAGATGCTCTCTTAAGCCTTTTTTCATAGTACACACCAATTAAATAAGACTAAAAACTTAGTTAATCTATCAATTATTAGCAATTTGTCATTCATAGCCATCCACAAGATAGTAGACACTCGAGGAAGTAAGCCCTTAAATCAAACAATCTTGGTCCAGGGGATATTCATATTATTGGATTGAAAAAACTACCTGCAAGATTGATTAGTAAAGTTTCTTGATCTTATGTACCTCCAAATTATGCCTAGTGTTGGTGATTTCTAAACTAATAAAGCTTGTCTAATGATTTCCTTGTGACTGGGTGCTATAACTACAATTTCCTATTGATGTAACTGTGATTGAAGAGTTGTCAAAGAGTTTAGATTGTCTAATGTCCCTACAAATAGCCAATTATCAATCCAGAAACTTATTGCTTTCCCATTGCCAGCAAGATTTACAAACTCCAATTTTATCTTGTCTCTGACTTTCATTAATGAATTTCATTATTGTGGAAGCAGTTGTATTAAGTTGGAAGTTCTATATGCTTATTTTTCTAATTTAGAAATCATGAATCCACTTTGTCACAAAGTTTGTTTATCCCATAGCAGTCTCCAAATTCTTTTGGTAAGCATCACCAAGTTTAGATTTTTGAGGGGAATGAAGTTCAAACCGTCTTCATCTTTAGAAGTACAAACCTCAGTCTACTTGATTCTAGCTTTATTTTTCATTTCCTTGCTCTTTTTCCATAGAAATTTCTTAAAAGCCTTCTCATTACTCTTGAGTAGCCTAATAAACATTAATGGAATTTATCACAAAAGCAATAAGTTGAGCTCAACTAGTAAAGGACAGTTTCTTAGCACCCTAACTTCATATTCTATCCTGGATCTTGTCTAACAATATTGAGAAGTCTCTTAAGGGCATTCTTGACGTTGGAATGCCAAGGTATATCATAGGAAAATGACGTAAGTTAAAACTAGTAATTGCCATTATATTTTGTTCCTTATCCATTGAACTCTTAGATAGATAAATCCCACTCTTAGTACAATTAATGTCATGCCTTGATAGTTTGTTGAACATCTTCGAAGTAGTCATGATGGTTGTGATTGAATTAGGATCAACTTTAGATAGGAGGATCATGTCAGCAATAAAACTTAAATTGGTAATTCCATTTTCCTACATTTAGAGTAAAATTTGAAATGTATTGACTTCTCAATTACTCTTTTTAGAAGTCTATTAAAGACGTCCATGACTAATGCAAATAAGTATAAAAAGATAGGATCACCTTGTCTAATCGCTCATGTGCTTTTAAAGGCTTTAGTGGGTTGTCCATTGACCAAGATATTGTAAGTGGGATTAGCGATGCACTGCTTAATCCACCGAGTGAATGATTTTGAAAATTCCATTGTTGCAAGAATGTTGATGATAAAATCTCAATCCACACTATCATAAGCCTTCCTCAAGTCCACTTTAAGAAAGCAATTCTTACTAGCCCTCTTCTTTGAATAATTTTTTTGTCAACTCTTATATCAAAAGGATGTTATCTCCTATAATTCTACCAAGAATGTAAACCCTTTATGTTAGATCAATGTGGTTTTGAAGCACCTTCTTTAGCCTGTTAGTTAAGATTCTAGTAACTAGTTTTTAGATAGAGTTGCATAATACAATAGGGTGGAAATCTAAGAATGATTTATGCTCTCCATCCTTAGGAATAAGAGTGATGAAAGTTTTATTGAACTCTATAAGATTAAATTTGTGACCACATTACTTTGGGCAAAAAACTTAAAAGACTTTCAACCTTTTCCTGCTAACTTAGAACAAACATAGCTTTTGTCATGTCCAAAAACCCATTAGCAAGAAATTGGCAGGGTTAAGAACGATGAGAACAAATGGCCATCAATTAAATATTTTAGCTAATCAAATTAAATTTCTCGAATGTTAAAATCAATTTTCAAGAGATTATGTGGTGTTAAATATCAATTAAACAAGGTGACACAAACAGTAAATATTTTCATATCCATGCTGGCAAAATGTAATAGTTAAATTTAGAAAGCCAAATAGGGTCATGAATTCACGATCAAACTGGGATTAAAAGGCATATCAGTAGTTATTTTTCTCAAAGTTTTCTCCTCCTCTGGTCTCAAAATTATGTGATTATGTTCCTAAAAAATACTCAAAAGAGTTACTCATGACTTTTCTTTTCCATGAAATCAAATATGTTGTTTTCCAAATGAAACCCAACAGGTTTTTTCTATTGCCTTTTATCATAAACGAAATTAGTATTGTTTTGCTTTCCTTTCTAAATGGCGAGACGTTGTTAGTGATCGTCTGAGACCATTATGAATCATGGACCACTTTCATTATGCAAAGTCAGCTATAAAATATGTCCATGATAATTGTGAAGCACGTTATGAATTCTGGTTCAGCCTGATCTTGCTGGGGTTGAACGTCGTTGTTTGGATCCATAATCTGTGCTAATCTGGCTATGGAATACCTGCAAAACAAACAATGGCGGGCTGGGAGTTGATTCCCAAGAGGCCCCTCCGACGCTCAAGTTAGTCTTTGTGAGAGGGTATTGGCTGCCAAGAACTGAGAAAAATAGGGTTGTAATCTCATACCTGAATCAGGGAGGAATAGTACCTTATATACCCGGAGTTGCCGCTAGGTTTAGGTCTTTACGTGAGTCGTTGTGTTTGCATGGGAGATTATCTCCTGTACCCGGGCCGTCAAAATCTGGGCCTGGGACTGGGCCCGGTAAGGTCGGCCCTGCCGACCCAACCATAAGCCCCCTACTCCTCGAGTCTGACCGAAGAGAAGGGTCGAAGGAGTATATAAAGATTGTGTGGCCTATCTGTGTGACGACCTGCGGCGAGGCCGGTCGATCTGAGGTCAACGC
>JANZXV010352073.1:0-11544 GCA_027576455.1 Erythroxylum roigii
TCAAATTCTATTTTACAAAAATAATCTTTTAAATCTTAAACCTCCTGTTTTCGGTGTGAGATTTAAAACATTAATAATAATATTATTATATTATTAATAAATGATCTCAATACAAAACAAAAATAAAAATACGTATGGTTTAGCATCTTAAATTTAATTTTATATCTTAGTTATGATAAAAATAATGCATTATATTAAATAAAATACACTAAAATATGTCAAAAAAATTTATTATATAATAAATTTGAAATATTAAATAAAATAAAATTTCTTTAATATCATTTGTATATTAAAATGAAACAAAAATTATTTTATATACAGTTTATTATAAAATTTAAAAATAAAAATTTATTTTAAAAATCAGAATCTAATAAAATTTTATTTAATATGTTTTGTTTATTAAATAACATTTTAATTTCTTTTTTTTTCCCAAAAAAGAAATCCTATTCTTGGGGCTTTCCATATGGCTTAAATCTGACAAAATCTCGTCTGTTCTGATAAAGTCTTTGCTTTGCTTTCCCTCTTATCTCTTCAAAAACTGACTAATTCGTTCTTTTCTTAGATAATTTTTTGTTGGTATTTAATTATTTGTTAGTATTCAATTCAATACCAAACAAACGCCTCTGATCTCTCTGACCCGATAGTTTAGTCACAAAATCTGCATGTGTACGTCGTTCCACACACAACATATCTCTATATTTAATGCTCGTAATCAATAAAAATGGCTTCTTTTTATGGGGAGACCCTTATTGGGAAAGTGAAATCTATATCAGTACAAACAGAACCAGCATCCTATGCAGAGAGAGAGGTGGGAGAGGGAGCCTTTTTTGTTTCAGTTACTTTAATCCCATTCCTCACCATTATTGTCTGATAAAGGTTCACCAGGTGCATGAACAGAGGAAGAAAGGGAGTGGGTTCTTTTCTGATTTGAGAAAAGAAGAAGCTGTTGAAGAAGAGAAGAGTAATCCAACAAAAGGGTCTGCTTTAGCTTTTGGTTTTGGTGGGTTCTTTTCTGATTTGGAGAAGAGAAAGAAAGCTGTTTGATTTGGTGTTGAAGAAGAGAAGAGTAATCCGAGAAAAGTGTCTGTTTCTGATTTGGTTCTGTTTAGTTGGGAAGGTTTTGTGAATTGGTTTTGAGTTGTGATTTTTGTTTCAGTTACTTCAATCCCATTCCTCGCCATTATTGTCTGTTAAAAGTTCACCAGTTGTATGAACAGAGGAAGAAAGGAAGTGGGTTCCTTTACGATTTGAGAAGACAAGTAGGTGTTTTGATTAGGTTTTGAAGAAGAGAAGAGTAATCCAACAAAAGGCTCTGCTTTTGATTTTGGTTTTGGTTTGTTGGGGAGGGTGTGAAATTTGGTTTTGAGTTGTGAATTTGTCTGTTTGGTTGAAAGGAATATGGCAATTCAAGCACAGTTTCCTTCTTTTGGGTCACAGGATTGGATAGAGAATTGTTGTGGAGGATTGAACAACTTCTATTTCAATGTTCAACAACAACAGAAACATCAACTGCAGCAATCTCAGGTTCAGCAGCAATGTAACATACAACAACAGTTGCAGAACCAGCAGTTTCAGAAGGATCAAACTCTTCTCCTTGATAACAATATTGTTCCTTCTTTTACTTTTAGAGCCAATCCCATTCCTACCAACAACAATTCCCTCCCATCGATCTCCTTTTCTCAAAGCATGACTGCTCTTGATCAGAAGCAAAGACAAGAGATTGATCATTACATCAGATTACAGGTTAGTAACTTGCCTCCAATTCTTCATTACCTGTGTTAGATTCTTATGCCATTATTAGTCTTTTTATTTGGTTATTTATTGTTTCCTCAGGATGAAAAACTCAGATTGTTGTTGGAAGACCAAAGAAAGCGACAGGTTGCATTGTTGTGCAAGAGTCTTGAACAAAAGGTACTGCCTTTCATCAAACTAAGGGATGAGCAGATAGTACAAGCCACCAAAAGAAAAATGGAGCTTGAAGACCGGTTGCAGAGATTAGAGATGGACAATATGGCATGGCAAAGAGCAGCGCAAGAAAACGAAGCCATGATTGTGTCTCTAAACAACACAATTGAGCAGCTAAAGGAAAACGCAGTGGACGATGCAGAGTCCTGCTGTGACATGGACAATAATAACAGGGCAGTAGACGAAACAGAGCGAAACAGAGGGTTAGTTTCTGATGATTATTACATTGGAGGAGAACAGGGGAGAGCAGAACAGATAATGATGTTGTGCAAAGTCTGCAACTCTAGGAATTCGTGTATTTTGTTCCTTCCTTGTAGGCACCTTTGTTCATGTAAAGCTTGTGATGCCTGTCTTGTTTCTTGTCCAGTGTGTCAAACGGTAAAGAAGGCTAGCATTGAGGCTTTAATGGTTTGAATTTTCCTAGGCAAAAGGCAAAAATTTCCCTGAGAAAGTGACAGGGAATAGAAAAGGGTAGTTATGACTTATGACAAAGCTCTGTATTTGTTCTATTTTGTTTCTATCTTTGTTTTAGAGCTTAGATTTTAACTTTGTATGCTTAATAGCTATGAACACAAGAATTACAGGACAAGTGAAAGAGCACGCAGAGCATCTTTTCCTTTTCATAGATTTCTATTTCTTCTGTCTGTTCACACACAGAACAAGACATTTCCCAATTGATTACATTAGATTAGATGTTTAGACTCAATAAAACTTGTCCATGTCCTAAAAGTAAAGGTGATTGTATTCTTTTCAGACTACAAGTGATAAACGTGGAAGATTATTGGATTTTGTGCTAAGTGACAGTTTTTACTTTTCAAAAGGAAAATGATAAAAAGCAACTCCTGCCAACCCAAGTTCTTTTGGAAGAAAACAGAGCTGAACAGAACAGAAACAGAGTCTCCTGTCCCAACTAAATATGATAGAGATATGCACAACAACTCCACCATATCCTGCTTCTTCAACACCATAGCATTCAAAATCCTATCTTTGGCTCATTAAATTCCAACTCCTCTCATTGCTTGCATGACCAAAAAAGCAGCAATTAGAAGAGCTTTTCTCACTTTATTCAATTTTTAAAAAATTGAATCAATTCAAATTTGAATTAAGTTTGAGTTTAAAGTCGATTCAGACCAGATATTAACACAATATTACTAGATTAAAAGATTAAGTTAAATTAATTTAAATTTAGATTCATAAAAAATAAAGCTTGAATAAGATATGTTATTTTTGCAAATAATAATTAAATTTGAACTATTTTATTTTCACTTTTTATTGAAATTAAATAATTTTTAAATTAAATTAAATCAAATTATGAGTGAACATATGTTATTTCTATAAAATTTTAATTAAAATATGTCAAAATTTTATTTATATTCAATAATTTACCGTTAGTCAATTGATTTTTTAAAATTTTGGTGAAATATCAACTTGCTTTTCTGAATTTAGAATTAATTAATTATACGACATCGAGGCGGGTGGGTAAGGGCATTTTAGTAAATCTATATCCGAGGGACAGAAGGAGAAGATCTCACCTCGTACAGTGGGCCCTCCCGATTTCCTCGCCTGTACGGTTTCCATCTCTTTCACACACGTTGTCGTGTTGGTGGGCCCGACCCTTCTTGCTCTTTTTAAAATTAATTATTAATTAATAAACAATAATAATGTTGCTGGCGTGGAAGCTGACCGTTCAAATAGACACGTCAGCACCAGATTCCCGGGCTTTTTAACGGTGATATTAAAGACAGAAAACAATAAAAAAAAAAAAGTGACGTTTCGCGTTCAGATACTGCCGTTTCGTTTCGACCTTTTTATTCCTTTTTGGACGGTAAGTCGGTAACGGCTCTTAGTGCTTATCCTTTTTTAGACTATATATGTATATATAAATTAACGGCTCTTTTGTGGATAAGCACTAAATAAAAATTTTTAATTTTAAAGAGGTAATTGAAGAAATCAAATAAGAGATTAATGTTACAAGAATTTATAATATTTAAATTTTGAATAATCATTTATTAATATCTGGTCATTATTATAATAAAAATTTTGAAATTAATCAAAGTAATCATATAAAATTTGTCAATTAAATAATAATAGGTCAATTATTTAATAAAATAATCTTAAGAGATTTTAATACTATATTGTAAATAATAAATATAAATTTTGAATTAAGTTTTTTGAAATATATTTTCTTTCATCAATTTATAGTATGTGAAAGTGTAACGACTGAGTAATTATTATTTGGCATCGTTTTCAAAATTGATACCAAAAATTAAATTACTTAGATGCGAGATTTAAGGTTTAAAAGATTTAATTGGTATTAAACCGTCATAAAATTAGTTACAAATTTAATGAAATTGAAAATTTTGAAAAATAATTGTAAAAAATTGTACTTATTTATTGAAAATTTTAAAATATAATTAAAAAACTGTTAAATGAAAATTAATTGATTTATTTTAGTTTTAAAAATTAATTAGTTTTCAAAAATTGGACGATTAATTAACAAATTTATCGATTTTTAACAACAAAAATTAATAAATTAAATCAAATTGAAAAATTAAAAATTAAATTGAAAAAGTGGTATGTTTAAAGTTTTTACTACTTTCAAAAAAAAAAAGTTGTTTAAAGTTTTTATTGTTAAATTGGTCGAGCTAATTTGATTTTTAAAACATTGTTATTTAGTGTTTGCCGATTATTGGTCGGAGGTTTTTAGTAATTATTTTATTAAATTTATTAAAATAGTGATAATATAAGGGTGAAAATTGTTTTAGAGATATGCTTGAATAGTATAAATTATCTTATTTTTCTTAAAGGAGTCCTCTTAAAATCAAGAACAGGAAGATGTTATTACTCTTCCACTCATAAAGTGAACATCTTTACTGTTTTTTTTTTGCAACCCCATTTGGGTAATTCCAATCAAAGGGATCATTTTTATTCCTAATGGCAAGTATTTGTAGTTCTTTTTATACTAATGGAAGCTCAAAAGTTTACATCTTGCACATAAAGGCAATGATTTTACTGTTCATTGGCACATGCATCGACTTGTAACGATGAGTTATTTACAATGTCCAACTTGTGTCCTCATCGTTGAAAACTTGAAGGAATCAGATGAATTGGCAATGGAATAAGAAAAGTTAATACAGAAAGCAGAAACTTCTACTGAAGAAAAGGAATGGAGAGAAAAGAATAAGAAAAAAAAGCAGAAAGGTGGGTGCTTTACTCAGTTTTCTCTGCTCTCTTTCCCTCTACCTAACGAATCATTTCATTTCTTATCTGTGTTTTCTCTGTAAAGTCCAACTTTGGAACATATTGTGGTCCGTGTTGATTTGACTAGTCATTGGTGGTAAGGTGAAGGAAAGGAAACGCAAGAAAGGTATGCTATTTTCATGCTTGTTCTTTTGCACTTTGTTTGGTAATTCAGGTCTTTGAATTGTGGATCACATACCGGGGTTTCATTATTGGCAGCTGTGACGAAGATAGTATCTTCAATGGCTGACAAGTCCAGACCACAGACCAGCAAATTAACCATCTACCTCTACATTCCAAATATCATCGGTCTAGTCTCTTTTTATTTAAGAATTTTGTTTCTAATTAATGGTCTCTTATCTCTGTAATTTTTGTAATGTGATAAGAGTTTATGGCCATGATATGTGATTGTTTTTATTTACGAGACTTTACCTGCTTATGCTGTGTTGGGTGTTGGAAAAGTGCAGGGTACATTCGAATTCTCACCAACTGCTTTGCTTTTGCGATTTGCTTTTCCAATAAACAGCTTTTTTGCCTTCTTTATTTTCTCAGGTAACATCATAAACATCTTTAAGCTTTACTTTGTTCTTGATCTTTATCCAGTGTTGTATTTGATAGTCTTGTGTGGTTGTTGGAGTTGCAGTTTTGTTTGTGATGGAATTGATGGCTGGTGTGCTCGCAAATTCAATCAAGGTATATAGTTTCTAAAAGTTCATATTAAGTCTTGATTTGTATGCCTCTTCTGCTTGACAAATTGACCCTTATTCAAAATAAATATCACTTATTATGAGTTCATCCAGCGGAATACATATTCATATCTTCACTTACCGCGAGCCATTAGGATGATAATATGTTGCTATGTCCAGTTCTTGATGACTTAGGATAATGACCATTGCCCAAACTTCAGACTGTTATGTATTTTCAGCAGAAACTTTGAAGCTACTTATGCATAAACACCTGCCGCTGAGCATCTAATGGTTTCCTCTATTGGTCAGTTTCCACCTTAGGAGCTGTCCTAGACATGGTAACAGACAGGTAATTGGTTCCTTCTCTTGAATCATATGCCCTCCTTCGATATTTTTTCTTAGCTTTGTGAAATTTGTGTTATCAGTCTTATGGTACTTGGTTATGTGATTCAATATCTTTTCTTGGTTTCAGGATTAGCACTGCTTGTCTCTTAGTAATCCTTTCTCAAGTATACAGGCAAGTCATTCCTCATTTATTTCATACTCACTTTCAGTAGCAGCTAGCTCCATGCATATCTTACTTCTTTGGTTGGATCTCCCAACAGGCCTAGCTTGGTTTTTGTGTCACTGCTTGCCCTAGATATTGCTAGCCACTGGCTGCAGATGTACAGGTAAATAGTTTCCTTTTTAGGGTGAGATGAAGGATGCTGAGATGGTTAAACCTGCAAGTGTTTATGATATTCGAATTTGTTTCTGTTCTTATTTGGAAAAACGTAGTCCTTTTCCTGGGATTAGATTATTACAGTCAAATGCAGAATTTTCACCCCTGAAGTGGAGATATCTGCTAGATCTCTAAGTGTCCAACTGCAGTTCTTTCTTATTAGGCAAAGGTAGCCACAAAGATGTGAAAGACAGCACTAATTGGCTTTTCAAGGCCTATTATGGAAATAGGATGTTTATGGCTTTTTGTTGTCTGGCTTGTGAGGTAACTGATACTTGTCTCCACTATCTTATGTATGATTACTTTATCCAGTTTGCTCCTTTCTGATATGTGATCATCTAAATTCTGCAGGTTCTGTATATAACCTTATTTCTTCTTGCAGAAAACAAAACTGAAAATCTGGTAGATGTAAGGCCTTGTTTTATGTTGTTTCCTTTCCTACACCACTTTAAGAGGAACTCCCTCTCAATTCTCTCACAATACGAACTCCTCCCTTTATTCAGGTTGTAATGACTTCTACTAGAGGGGAATCACCATACTCTATCCTAATCGGCTTAAGTTTACTCGGCTGGATGATCAAGCAAGTTGTAAATGTTATACAGGTATAAACAATTGCCCGTCATCCTTTTTCATGGAAACTTGCAATTAAGAAACTTGCATATGTTGATAATTGAGGTTCTGAAGTTTGGTCTTTGGACTGTCGCCTGTGTAACGATATGTCTTTCCTTTGTTCTACAAGAAAAAATGGAAATTCATGTCGGATTAAGATTTGGGGACACTTTTCATTTTAGACTTTGGGCAATATATGAGTGCTGGTATCGCTTGCAGATTAACAGTAACAGGCATGAAAATAGATGATATACTACAAACCATCTATCCTCCAGTTGTATTCAGTTGTTCCTAACAGAAGTTTTAGAATTACAGAGTAGATATTTAGATAAAGAATTGCTTCTCATTTCATTTCAAACTGGATCACTCCTTTTGGTGATTTCAGCTCAAGACAGCAGCTGATGCTTGTGTTCTTCATGATATCTACAAGGAGTGACCTTGTTGCATCCTTGTCCTCAAGAGACTGCACTGTGATCTAACTTTGTTTGTTGAAAAGTTACAGAGAGAAGGATCAAATCTTTCATTTATGCTGCAGAAAGGTTGTTCTTGACTGGAATTCTTTGTTTTTCCTAGTCCCACTTAATTGTGTACAAACATGTGATGATGCTGTGGTTGTGGTATATCATGGCTTATTTGTTGACCTTTTGTTTGGATTTCTTCCTTAATTTTTTCAGTTGCAACCAATTAAATTCTCATGTTTTGCTTTTAGGGATGTTCCAATCCGATCTTTCTTTAGACCTGAACATAGTTTGAAGTCCGACCAGAGGCTAAAAGATGTTTTGCCTATAACAGTATGAACCGGTTTAGGCCATTTGGACCGAGCTAAACCTGTCAACTCATGCTTGGTCTACTGATTTCGAATCAAGCTGAACCGAGCTAAAGTTACCATCTCTACTAGTCCTTTTAATTCTTTTAAAGGATAACAAGCAACAAGTAACTCAAAAGTGGCAAATGATCAGATGGTGTTTTCCTTCATTTCCAAACTTCATCACAATAGTTTTCATGCACAAAGTCAATCCATTTACTGACACCATCGGTGAGCATTCATATACTGGCTCTTTAATCAAATAGCACAAGGAGTTGATAAGAGTGGAATGTATATCAGATAACAAACTTGGATTTGTAAAAAGCAGATCACAAACTCTCTGCTTAGAGAATGTTTGTACAGTGGAATGCAACCTTAAATATGCAAATCAAGACATTAACATTACAACCCTCATTAAGATTGGATGCTGAGATTCTTTTTTCTTCAAATAGATTTAATATACCTTTCTAAAAATCTCTTCCTAATTGCAATGCTGGCAAAGATGAAGATGCTCGGTCAGAAGTATCAATACAAGCTGAATCCGAAAAATTGGCTAATGATAATAGCGAGGCCAAGAGCAATTGCTACAATGGAAGATGCCCAAGTGAGTTTCTCTGTTATTCTAGGTACACGATCCTTCAATGCCTCACTACATGAGCCTATGAACACTGTATAGCTCCCCATTGCAACAACAGTACCAAGTAGGAACATGATGAGAAATGCAGCACCAGCCAATCGTGAAGGCAATGCAAGTGCAGGCAGAACCATCATTAATGCATCTGGTTGCAATCCATGAACAATACCAGTGGCAAAAGTAGCAAAACCAACCTTCTTCTTCCCTACTGTTGGACTTCCCAGAGCCTCATAGACACCGACATTGCAATCACCATTTTCTAGAGCAACACATGGAGTTGGAACTTCTGAAGCTTCCCTAATTCCCATAGCACCAATTACAAGTAAAGTAATACCAACTACTCTAGTACCCCAAGTTCTGATAACTTCGATGTGAAGACGATCCTTTAACAACAAAAATAGTAAACCAAATATGACCTGACCAGCATCATGACCACAGCCCCATAGGGCTCCGACGGCTGCACTTTCCATTCGGGAACGACCAATTGAAAGAGGAGCCAGAGCAGCAAGGTGATCAGGCCCTGAAAGAGTGTGTAAGCAACCGGCAAAGAAACCGGTCCAAGCACTACTTAGTAATTCAGTCCTCATTAGCTTTGTCCCCACAACAGCAGCAACGGTATGGCCACCAGTCTTGGCAGCTGATTGAAAGGTCGCACATGCTGGGGATGGAAAAAATGGTTGGATCAAGAACATTACAAGAGCAGACACTAGTACAAAAGCTCCAACAGTTCTTGCCTGCTGCAATTTTTGAGAGAAAAAACACATCAGTTTCTCAAAATTAAAGAATCAATGTTAAATGAGTAGGATAAAGGAAGGGACCAGGAGTTCTAAAGAAGCGAGAAATATAACACTCTAAACTCTCCAAATGTTTGGACATTTTTTGAGTATATCCATAAGCCTATATATTTTTTGAGTATATCATGCTACCCCCATCTCAAACAGAAAATTCTCAATTTTGCTTTAAACCTGGCCTAAAAAGTCCAAATTCCATGAACTAGTTCACTTCCATTGAGATAAACTGCATTGGTGTTGGATGCCAAAAGCTGTGGGTGGTTAGGCCTTTAATCACACAAACTTGAAACAAAAAGGCAAGTCATGACTCATGAAAGAAAAAATATGTTTCAATACTTCCCTTTCAAGGCAATAATATCACCAGGCCTTTGAACCATTTTTTGCTGAAATCATGGAATCTTAGCTTTCATGAAGCAATTAGCCTCGAATTTGTCCAAAATCAGATGCATCTTGTAACCAGGAAAATTTTAGATGGTAGATCTCCTTCTTGCCCTCTCTCCCCAATCAACATTTTTGCAGCAATAAACAACCCACATACACGATCATATGTACGGCAACTTGGAGAGCTGAGAATCTAAATTTGAGCCTTAACTAAATTCTAACTATCTAATCTTGCGATTAAGTACATGATGCCATCATTGCGATTATCAATGACTAGCTGTACCCACTTGTTCAGCAGCCTAATAGTGCAACAAAAGTTATACCTTTTGGCTGCTTTCCAAAGATTCCCCAACAGGCTCCATAAGATCTTCCAAAGTCCTTATTCCTTATAGTTAACATATGGAAATTAACTAGAATCCATGGAATACCTCATGCTTAGACTCTTAGAAACATCTTTCTAAATTTAACTTTTACATGTTAAAAATATAATTTGAACTTTACAGTTTCTAGAGTTCTCTTGAAAATATCTTTTTATTATAGAATTACAATGTATGGTTAGGATTTATTTCTAGAATAATCTTGTGAATAGATAATGCCTAGAAGACTAGATTTTTCTAGAAAGCATTTAATAAGTTAGTAGGTTAGAAAGTTGTTGGCCATTTAAGTAGTAGTTCTAGAGTAATCCTATCCCTATAAATACTTCTTGTACCAAGCATTTTAAGCAAGCCAAAAATTTGAGTGACACATTCTCCTCTCTAATTCACTCTTCCACCTTCCAATAAAGTGATATTAGAGCCAGGTTAGTTTAGAAAAAATTTAGTGTGTTTGAAAAAAAATAGTGAGGGAAGTTGTGAGAAAAAGAGTGAGAAATGACCAATTTTGATATAGTTTCATTTCAATATTCTTGTCTTACAAAGGATAACTATCAGAATTGGTGTCTTCGAATGAAAACCTTGCTAGGCTCACTTGATGCATGGGCGATAGTAGAGAAGGGTATGAGAAGCCACAAGATGAAGGAGCTTTGTCTGTAACAAGCCTCAACATCATCCACCAATGTTTGGATGATTCAATGTTTGCAAAGGTGGCTGATGCAACTATCTCAAAAGAAGCTTGGGAAATCTTGCAAAAGTCATTCCAAGGAGTAGAGAAGTTAAGGCTTCAATCTCTAAGAATTAATTTTGAAGCAATGAAGATAAAGGAATCTAAATCAATTTTGGATTATTGCTCAAGACTCCAAATTTCGACTATGGTGTGCTTTATTGAAGAATTGAAAATTTTGCAAGACCATGAAGATAAGATTAATAGAAGACGAGGAGAGGCATTGGAGCAAGCTCTCAAAGCCAACGCCTATTTCAAGAAAGATAGAGGAGATCGTCAACGAGGTAGTGGATGAGGTCATGGACGTGGCCAAGGTGAAAAAGGAAGAGGTAGCCAAGACAATTTCAATGATAGGGCAAGAGATTTTCAATAAAGTAGAGGTCGTGGAAGTACACTTTGTTGGAAGGTGAAGGAGTGAATTCGATAGGAGAATGTGTTACTCAAATATTTGGCTTGCTTAAAATGCTTAATACAAAAGGTATTTAGAAGAAGCTTAGGATTACTCTAAAACTACTACTTAAATGCCCAATAGCTTTCTACCATACTAACTTATTAAATGCTCTCAAGAAAAATCTAGTGCTCTAAGCATTATCTATTCACAAGACTATTCTAGA
>JANZXV010352091.1:0-11543 GCA_027576455.1 Erythroxylum roigii
TTATTACCTATTTTCAGGGATTTACCGAGAGAAGATCTGTACAAACACTTGAAGGAATTTGATGTGGTTTGCATAGGAATGAAGCCGACAAATTTGACAGAAGAGCAGATTAAGCTAAGAGCCTTCCCATTTTCTCTCAAGATTGGTTGTACTATTCAGCCAGAGAAAACGTGCAAACATGGGCTAAAATGAAGAGGCTCTTCTTTGAGAAATATTTTCCATCATTGAGAGCAGCCAACATTCGAAAGGAAATTTGCGAAATTCGACAACATATGGGAGAAACACTCTACGAGTATTGGGACAGATTCAAGAAACTTTGTGCTAGCTGTCCACACCACCAAATAACCAACCAGCTATTTATTCAATATTTCTATGAAGGTCTTTTGCTTTCAGATAGGAGTATGATTGACGCTGCAAGCGGTGGTGCCTTAGTTGATAAAACACTGACGGCCGCAAGGGAATTGATCGCGAACATGGCTTCCAACGCTCAACAATTCGAAATACGTACTAGGCATGGATCAAAAAGCATGAATGAAGTGCACGTGACCACATTGGAGAAAAGATTGGATGACCTTACTTCTTTAGTGTGACAATTGGTGGTTATAAAGAAAGAAGAAGCAAAGGTATGTGGAATATGTTCAATGTTAGGACATTCTACTAATGCATGTCTAATTTTGCAGGAGGAAAATGCAAAATAGGTGAATGCCATGGGAGGATTTGCTGACCAAGTCAAAGGAAGTATGACCCATTTTTCAACACCTACAATCTGGGGTGGCACGATCAACCGAATTTGAGATATGGGAATCCTCAAGGGTAGCAAGCACCCACAAATTTCTAGTAGTATAGACAATCGTATATGCCTCAGCAAAATCAAAATACAACATCCAATTCTGAAGGTAAGACTTCCTGGGAAGATATAGTTCAATCTTTGGCCACTAACACTTTGACGTTTCAATGGAATACTGAAGCAAGTATCTAAAATATTGAAAATCAAATGAGTCAAAATACTTTGACGTTTCTAAAATACTATAATACTATAATACTTTGACGTATAATACTATAATACTATAATACTTTGACGTTTCTAAAATACTAAAATACTATAATACTTTGACGTATCTAAAATACTTTGACGTTTCAATGGACTGGTAAGGAATTACAGGAACCACTTCGGAAAAATTCTAGAAGAGAGGTAGAAGAAGAAATCATGCAAAAGGCACCTTCATAACCAGGAATGATGCAAAATAAGTTGCAAAAAATGGTGATTCCGTCTCCTTTTTCAAGTCGATTTGCCAAAGCAAAGAAGGAAAAGCAAGAGAAGGAAATTTGGGAGAATTTTCAAAAAATTCAGGTAAATATTCCTCTCCTTAATGCAATTAAACATATTCCACAGTATGCGAAATTCCTTAAAGAGCTTTGCACTTCGAAGAGGAAATTAAAATTTGATGAGAAAGTGTAATTGGGGGAGAAAGTTTAACCAATTTTGTAAAAGAAAAAGCTTCCACTTAAATGTGAAGACCCAGGTATGTTTACTATCCCATGTCAAATTGGTGATTTGCGGATTGAAAAAGCTATGTTGGATTTAGGTGCATCCATAAATGTCATGCCATATGATGTTTATAAATCTTTAAATGTTGGACCTCTTAAAGAAACTAATGTAGTGATTCAATTAGCAAATCACTCAAATGCTTATCCGAAGGGTGTGTTAGAAGATATTTTGGTTCAAGTAGGGAATATGCTTTTTCTAGCTGATTTTTATATTTTGCAGATGGGCACTGATAATACATCTTCTTCCACTCTAATTTTATTCAGAAGGCCGTTCTTGAAAACTACTAGAACAAAAATAGATGTTCACGATGGATCTTTAATAATGGAAGTTGATGGTGAATTAAATAAGTTCAATATTTACAATACCATGAAAATTCCGGATGATAAACAACCTATTGTTTTTGTAGATTTTATTGACAAATGGGTGCAGGAAAATTTGATTTTGAAGGATAAAGATGAGTTTGGAATGATTTTGGAAGAAGGAAACGCACCACGGTGGAAGGATGGCCAAGAAACGATTTTGCCCAGTGAACAAATGGAGACACAATTATGCAATATCGACCATCGAACCACTCCTCCAGCAGCTCACGTTTGTGGAAATGTCCAAAGGTGTATACAAGTTGCTGCCGTCATTAATCAACCTACCAACATTGGAGTTGAAGAGCTTGCCTAGTCATTTGAAGTACATCTTTTTAGGTGAGAAAGATGCATTGCCTCTTATTATTTCTAATCAACTTATGGTTTTGCAGGAAAGCCAGCTGATTAACGTGTTACAGGAGAATAAAGAAGCTTTCGGTTAGACAGTGGCTAATTTAAAGGGTATTAGTCCCACTATTTGCACGCACCGAATTTTGATGGAAGATGAAGCGAAGGAGGTAAGGCAACCCTAACGTTGTCTAAATCCACCCATTATGGAAGTGGTGAAGAAAGAAATTTTGAAGCTTTTTGATGCGGATTATTTATCCAATTTTGGATAGCAATTAGGTAAGTCCGGTCTAGGTCATTCCGAAGAAAACTGGTGTGACTGTGATTGAAAATGGCGATGGCGAGTTAATACCAACTCGTGTTCAAAATGGTTGGAGAGTATGCATAGATTATAGGAAGCTTAATTCAGTTACTAGAAAAGATTGATCAAATGCTTGAAAGACTTGCAGGTAAATCTCACTATTGTTGTTTAGATGGCTATTCAAGATATCACCAGATTTTTGTAGCACGTAAAGATTAAGAGAAGACAACCTTTACATGTCCATTCAGCACCTTTGCTTACTGAAGAATGCCATTTGGATTATGCAACACACCTGCGACGTTTCAAAGATGTGTATTTTCTCTAATCTTCTGAAAAATTGCATGAAAATTTTTATGGATGATTTCACGGTCTATGGAGAATATTTTGAAACATGCATTGTCAACCTTGAAAAAGTGCTTAAACGTTGCAATGAAACTAATTTGGTTTTAAATTATGAAAAGTGCCATTTCATGGTTGATCAAGGCATTATTTTGGATTATACTGTTTCTTCGAAGGGAATTGAAGTCGATAGGGCTAAGATAGATGTTATTTGATCTTTATCTTACCCCGCGACTGTGTGGGAGGTTCGTTCTTTTCTTGGTCACGTAGGATTTGATCAGTGATTTATCAAGGACTTCTCCAAAATTGCACAACCCATATGTAGATTGCTCCAAAAAGATGTGAAATTTGATTTTGACGAGCCATGCAAGAATGAATTTGATGAACTCAAGGAGAAACTCACTACAGCATCGATTATTCAGCCATCGAAATGGGACATGCCATTCGAGTTGATGTGCGATGCTTTGGATTATGTAGTTGGCATCGTGCTGGGCCAAAAAGTGGACAAGGTACCTCATGTTATTTATTATACGTCCATGACTCTTAATGATGCCCAGAAAAATTATTCTACGATGGAAAAGGAGGTTTTAGCAGTTGTTTTTGGATTGGAGAAGTTTCGTTCATACCTGTTGGGGACGAAGGTGATCATCTATTCAGACCATGCAGCTCTGAAATATTTGGTGAACAAAAAAGAAGCTAAGCCGAGATTGATTCAATGGATTTTACTGCTTCAAGAATTCGATTTGGAAATTCGCCACAAGAAAGGAGCTGAAAATTTGGTAGTCGATCACCTAAGCAGGATCACATCAAGTACCACATCTGATGTTCTTCATGACAAATTTCCGGATGAAAGTCTCTTTACAATTCAATAGGTAATTCCATGGTATGTAGACATAGTAAACTTTTTAGTAACTCAATCTTTAACTAGTGATCTATCTAGATCTAAAAGAGATAAAATCAAGCGAGAGGCTAAATATTACATTTGGGATGAGCCTCACCTTTGAAAATTTTGTTCTGATCAGATTGTTAGGAGATGTATCACAGATGATGAAATTCCTTCTATTTTACATATTTTTCATTCACCTGTGTGTGGGGGACACTTTGGTCCCAAAAGAACTGCCCGAAAAATTTTAGAATGTGGATTGTTTTGGCCTAAGTTATTTTATGAATCTTACATGTTTTGCAAGTCTTGCGATCGTTGTCAAAGAACAGGTAACTTGGGATTGAGAAATCAAATGCCACTCACGAACATCCTGGTATGTGAGATTTTTGATGTTTGGGGAATATACTTTATGGGTCCTTTTCCTTCCTCCTTTAGTAAGAACTACATTTTGTTAGCTGTGGATTATGTTTCGAAATAGGTTGAAGCTAAGGCTATTTTATCTGACGATGCTAAAACTGTTATAGATTTTGTTAAATCTAAAATTTTTGTTAGGTTCGGAATGCCTAGAGCTATCATTAGCGATCAAGGAACCCATTTCTGCAACAAGATTTTTGAGGCTTTGATGAAGAGTTGTGGTATAACCCATTGAGTTTCCATAGCATATCATCCACAAACAAGTGGACAAGCTGAAGTGCCCAATAGGGAGATCAAATCTATACTGGAAAAAGTGGTGAATCCAAATAAAAAGGATCGGATTATGATTGGACGATGCTTTATGGGCATACCGAACTACGTACAAAACTTCGATACGCATGTCGCCTTACAGGTTAGTTTTCGGTAAGCCTTGTCATTTACCTGTGGAAATAGAGCATAGAGCTTATTGGGCTGTGGATTAGGTAGAAGTTGGTAACAATAGGTAATTGCAATGGCAAGAATTAGAGGAGATTCGTAATGAAGCGTTTGAAAATGCAAAAATCTATAAGGAAAAAACTAAAGCTTTTCAAGATAAAATTATTTCCAGGAAACAATTTTTCTGGAAATAATTTTTAGTCGAACAAAAAGTTCTTCTTTATCATTTGAAGCTTAATTTATTTCTAGGAAAATTACGATCTCATTGGCTTGGACCATGTATTGTTACTAACTTTTTTTTTTTCTCATGGTACGGTAGAAATTCAAAGTTTAGTTGCCTCTAAGGTATTTAAAGTTAACGGACATCGCCTGAAGTCATATTATGAGAACTTTTCGGTTGAGCGAGTGGAAGAAATAGAGTTGGTATCTCCAACCTATTTCTAATCAGGTAACTAAAGAAATATATGTCTAGCTAAAGACTTTAAAGAAGCACATTCCGAAAAACTCGTAAATTTTTCAGGTTTGTTTATGCTTTTTATTTTTCAGTAGTTTTTATTTTCATTTCATTAAGTTTATTTCATTAGTTAGGAATTTAATTTAACAATTTCATTTATGTTATTTTCATTTTTCATCTTTTAATTTTAAAAATTAAAAATGAAAAATTTTGGTTCTTCCCATCGCTCCCCATTTGCCCCCCTCTTGTCCCTCTTCTTCTTTCATTCAGCTATTCTCTCATCGTGTTTCACTATAGATACCACACATCAATACTCATCTCCTGGACATTAAATCACACTTTCAATACACTGTCCCACATTCTATCTAATTCTTCACCGAAAACCCACCAACCCTAACTTGCGATTTCATTGGTTGCGTTTCTTGTGTTGTGCAATTGCAGGTTTGTTTCACGAATTCAACACAATGCCAAGGAAGAAGAGTGACTCTCGTAGATTAACAACTCCAGTGAGGTTTGTTGTTGACCCAATTCAACCACCGAATGACCCACTACTGCAACCCACATGCAGGCAGCACCGAGTTTAGCTCCTAACCTAGGACCAGTAACACGACACCGAACAAGGAGAGGAAAAGAGGTTGAAAACCAAAGCCAGTGGAATGCTAGAAGTGGTGGATGCACATCTTTCAGACTTTCATAAGATACGACACAATTTCAACAACTCAGTGAAAGAAAAATTTATCCTTGTAAGTATATACTTTCTGACACTCTTCAAGCACTGCAAGTTTACGATTCATTTACACAAATGATGGGTCCAATTGGTTGGAGTGTTTTTGCTAGAATTAGTTGCCCTACATATGTTGGATTAACTAAGGAATTCTATAGCACATTCCAATTTAATTGAAATAAAGAGTTTGATGTGTTCATGAAAGAGGTTGTTGAATTTCGATTAATGGGTAAAGAATTTGAGTTATCTATTGCTGAATTCAATGTCGTTATGGGGTTTGTTTCCAATGCTGAAATTGAAACTGAGATGTTTATCAATACTAAATGTGACTATTATGAAGACTTCAATGCATCATAATTATGGCGTCAATGGTCTATTGATACTAATCCATATAATGCTAGTATTTCTAAGAGTTCATTTTTTAGGAATCGTATTTTAAAAATCATTCATAGTCTCTTAGCGTACCATTTTTCAGGTCGTAACGATGCCGCGAGAACTTTGTCTAAAGTAGAATTTTATTTCTTGTGGTGAATACATAGGCACATTCATGTCAATTTGGGTTTTTAGTCTATCACACAATTTCAATCGGTGTTGCATAAGAAATCCAAACCTTTAATCCTTGGTTCCTATATCACGAATTGACAATTAATTTGCAAGTGTTAGATCTTGATAATACTGACATGAATGTGGCGTGTGGCATAGAACCGTTGGATTTAGATTGTTTGAACAGGATGAGAATTGTGGATCTTAGTCATGGCCACATAGCTTTCACCAATCTGGGCCCCATGACTCTTCACATTACGAGACCAGCAGCACAAATTTGGGCTCCACCAGCTGAAACCAGTAGCCACAACAATCTGACACCAATTTGGAGGACCGCCTTAGTCGGATCGAATGCAAAAGGCTTCCAACCTCCACATCCGCCAACACCATGAACTCGACATTTCCAAATAGAGAAGCTTTCTTTTGCCTTTTCTTTTAGATTTAAGCTTCTTTAATTTTAAGTCCTAACATTGAGGACAATATTGGTCTAGGTGTGGGGGAATTTAGGAATTGGAGTTTTGTTTTTGAGTGTGACTATTTTTCAGTTTTTGTGTGTTTATTTTTGGTTCTTGTATGTTTGTTATGCATGTTAAGCCATCAAGCTGTGTCATATTAGTTTGGATGAGATTGAGTATATGCTTGAAATTAAATTGGACTATGTGAATCTAAGGTGAATCATGTTAATTGATTGCAATAACTGATCTTATAAACTTAGTCAAAATTTTGACATTTAAGTGATGAGGTAATTTGTGCAATTGAAGTGAATTCTTAAGTTAAACCTGTGAGCAAAATTTGAGCCTTAATGACATCATCTTTATGTCATTCTATTTCTTTGAATTGTGTGATGCTCCTCTAGTCATGTTGGCCTTCATAACTAGTATTGAACTAGATTGAATTTGTTTGATTACATAGGATATAGAAATGATTAAGACCTTCCTTGTTTTTAAATCAGTTAGCTTAAAAATGAACAACCTAATTACTTTCTCTTTGCACACATTTTTGAGCCTTTAACCTTGTTTTTCAATCAAACACCTTACAATGAAACCCAAAAATCCCATTAGCCTTACCCTATCATAAGTTGAATGAAGCATTGAGTAATTTGAGACTTTTGTTTTGTATTGTGTTCTGAGATATTTTTATAGGTACTTCTACTCATGTGTTTATCATTTTCTCTTGTTATTATTGTTTTCCCTTTTTCTTAGCGTTATTCGGAAAAAAAGTAAGAAAAAGAAAAGAAAAGAAAGGGGAAAAAGAAAAAATAAAGAAAGAAAAAAATCAGAAAAAGAAAAAAGAAAAGAAAAAGAAGAATAAAGCATAGTAGCATTAGTTAGTAATGAGTAGTTGTAGTCCTTTTTATTCTTGTTTATCTCAGAATTTTAATTTGAGTGTCCCCTTTACTTGGTACTTTGTGAATGCTTGTGATTAACCCTTTGCTATTTTTTATCTTACCTTTGAAACTAGCCCCATTACAACCCTTAATAAAGTCCTTATGATCTATAAGCTCTTGTAATCCAAATGAACAATAACTGGTGAATTTGCAAGCCTACAGTAGTGCAATATGTTAGAGAGACATTTGAGTGAAACACTTTGATCTTAAACACTCGAGCGTAAGAGAGAAATCTGTGAGAAGAATTCACTTTGGTTTCATATTTACTTTTGAACAAAGATGTCTTAATTTGATTTTGTTTACTTGTATCGATGAAAAGTGATTATAATATGTGTTACAACTTAAGTCTTATTGGACCAAGTTAACGGATTGTGTGCACTTAATCTTATGAAGGATGAATTGATAGAGTGTAGTGGTTTGTCATGTTTGCTCGAGGGCGAACAAAGGTTTGGTGTGGGAGAATTTGTTAAGTTGTCGATTTGTGTTTATTTTGTATTTAATTCTCTTTAATGTGTTGAAATTATTATTCAAAATTAATGGAATTGTCTTATAATTGTCCTAAGATGATTTCAACACCTTAGAGATGAAATTGAATCAAAAAGATGCAAAAGAAACGAAAAAAATTTGAAATTTTAAATTGGCAGCAAATTTAGTGACTAAGTGTGGGCACGTGCAAGGATTAAAAAAAATCTGCAGGTTTGCTTTCACATTTAAATTTGATTCGTTTGAGATTTTCATAATCTTTTAAGATCAGATTGATGGAGATTCGCAATCTAAACATGTGGAAGATGTGATCTACAAGAGAGGATGGAAAAGGAAGGATAGGGAGGCATTAAAAGAGGAAAAAAATGTACTGTTCACGTCAACTAGGAACACAGTACACTTAGGACTAGTTTTTACGTTTTCTGCACTTTTTCTTCTGTTTTCTAGACAACCATTGTTGGTTTTCAATTTTTGCACTTTTCTTCTAGGGATTTTCGTATTCTTTAGGAAAAGACCAGGGATGGAGACTATGCGTTTTGTTATTTCTTTGATTTTCGATTCCGTTATGAGTAGCTAAAATCCTTTTCTTGGTTGAAGGAAACCATGTTATCAGCTATTATGTGTGAGATGTTTCAATAAAGTTTGTTTTGTTAATAAACATTGAATATCTTTTGAATTACTTTTTCTCATTGAATTGATTGATTTCTAGGTGCGCAACTAGGGATTGATTCGTTCAATAGCTAGATTAATGAAATATGACGTTCAGTTTTGTTAATCACAACTAGCAATTAGGATTACCTTCTTTACATTAAAGTCAGAAATTCTAAGAAGATATTCGTCTTAATTAATTACATGTCGTACATGAATTATCTTGTTCATTGTTTTCTTAGTTCTTAAAGCTATTGTTCAATTGAACCTACGATCATATCTAGGTTGTTGATTAATAAGAATGCTTAGAATACATGTTTCTATTCATTTACATTTAAGAGAAAACATTCCCCAATGAATGTTTATTGATGAATTGAATTTTATATCAAGGATCCATTTTAGTGTAATAACATCAGTGACCCGAAACCAAGGTTGATATCTTAAATTTTCAGATCCAATTATTTTTGTTATTTCTAATTTCTTAAATTACGTAAACCAAACCCCCTATTTGTTTTAGTTTTAAACTCGCTAACCTTTACCGTTAAAAAATTCCTCATGGGAACGATTCTTACTTTCCACTACTACATTATTTTGTATTGACGGAAGTTGGTTTCTTTTTAAATTTGGTTACAGGTGACATCAGTACCATTCACAGTTGCATTGGCTCTTCCTTAAATAGACAATTTCTTCAACTAGTCGTTGCTTCATCTTGCATCCTTAGTCAACTGGATTGGAATAACTTCTATGTCATTTTTGCCAAAAAAACCTTTCAGTAATCATGTGGCTAATATACGTCCTTCATAATTAGTAGGATCCTTTCGGATAAACCATTTCTAATAAGGTAAGCTCATAATGAAGTTTCCTACAATAAAGAAAGCATATTTCTTATGATTTTATTTCTTTTTAAGAATAAGACCGTTAATTATGCAAGGAAATAAATCCAATTTGAATTTTGAAATATTATACAATTATCATGAAAATCGTTAATTATAATCCTTAAGGTAACAATCTCCCATTTTTTTGATGATGACAAGCAATAATAAATATATTTTTCAAAATTCAAAAAGATAGTAGATGATTTCGAAAGATACCTGGGACTTTTATGTGTTTAGACATAATTAAAAGGAGTCTGTCTCTTAAGAACGGAACCTATTGTTTATATATTATAGATTTTCCCAAGTTCAACAGCATAATCAATCACAGATATATTGTTGGATCCCGCTTGTTTCCGGAATCCAACTCTTCAGAATACCATAATACTTGAGCGTGGTTCCTTATAATCTCTTTAAGCAAAAAGTTCCTCACAACTTGTTCAATGGCGCGCCCATACTAATTAATCACCATATTAATTAATCATCATGTAGTAACATATCTTGGCACGATTGCCATAACTTTCAATCTAGATGTCGGATTGAGTTCGTTTTTGGACCATTGGAAAGAAAACTTTCAGATCTAAAACTTTCATGAACAAAGTGAGATTCTGCCTCTAAAAGGGTCCAAAATCACGATTTACTGAAGCTGTCTCGTGAATGTCCGTTTAACGGACATGCATGTCCTTTTAACGGACATTGATTGGCCAAAGAACAGTTTTTCACCCGAGAAGGTCTGTTAAACAAACATCAAGTCCGTTAAACGGACATGGGCGATGCTAGGGGTCCCTTTGACCAGTAAAGGGCCGTTAAACGAACCTAAAGTCCGTTAAACGGACATGGGGGTTTCCCAAACCCCTCCAAACCCTCTCCAATGCTTCCTACATCCAACATAACATCATATTCACTCATAATCTTCCCAATTTCACTTATTCTAATGGAAAATCACTTTATATCAACTCAAACACCAAAATTATCTCATAAAACTCTTAAATCTCAATCCATTTGATTCATCAAAATCACAATTTCCTATCATTTACCAAAGCTGTCATCATACACAAATCCTATGCAACATCATAACTTGTAACAATCATATCTTTCGATTCCAATGTCCAAAAATTACAAACTTTATTACGTCAGAAAGCTAAGAAGATCATCTACAACTTCCAAGAAGACAAGTTTAGCTAATTCTTCCTAAATCATTACAGTTTTTTCCTTTGAATCAGTTCACAAAATTTACCCTTGTGAAATCTTGCAAAACCTTCCCAACTCTACTTCCTCTATTACAACATCATTTAAGAGTAATTCAACTACCAATTGGAATTCATCAAACTCTCAACCTCAATTTATTTGACTCGTCATATTCAACAAAATCTCTTGATTCATAACATTCCTATCTTTCTTTTTCCGTGGTGTCTCACTTATATATATATATATATATATAACAATAACTCATGTTAATTCCAATTTAAGCTCATCCTTAATTAATTCATATTCCAACTCCACCTCGTTTTAAAATCATTTGAATTCCAACTTTTCTTCATCCATTCTTAAATCTCAGCTCATTTGATTTGTCGCATTAAGCTACATCCCATCATTCAAAATTCCTATGTGTCTTTTCCATAATATCTCACTGATGTGTGTATATATATATATATACATATACCAACCATTCATGCTCAACATTCATCATAGTCATCCATACACAATTCATATTTCATATCCATATATAAAACCATATTTCATTAACATCATGAAAATAAGTGTTTACAAACTTCAATGGCATTTCCAAGCCACATTACATAATCAA
>JANZXV010352100.1:0-11543 GCA_027576455.1 Erythroxylum roigii
TAATATGAAATAACAATAATTTTTAAATATTTCACATATAAATGATAACTACAATTAATATGAAAAACACGATCATCATCATACAAATATAAAATTAAGAATAATACAAAGTATTTAAAATATTACAATAATACAATTTCATTATATAATAAATAATAAATACATAAAAATCCAATAAAAAGAACAATAAATATCCTTAACTCTCAAACTATTATAATTTATATTAAAAGTTTGTAATGAGGAAACAATCAAGTAGAAGTTAACCTGAAATAAAAACATTTACAACTACATTACATATAGAATTTAACATATACATCAAATATAAGTAAAATTAAAATAAAAGAAAAAAAACTTGGAATGAAATTCAATCGTCTACTAGAGGATACCCGCTATAACTGCACTGACCACAATTATCATTTGATACAAAATTCTCATCATTGAGAGGAGCTTCATCATCATTATCATTCAAATTTAATGCATAAAATGACATGTCAATGCTTTCCCATCCAAGATTATCTTCCAAGTCATTGACATTTACCAAATTCGATTCTTCAGAAATCCAATCCACCAAAAGATCAATATTATTAATAGAAATTGGATTAGTTAAACTACTTATACTACTAATACTCCTATTAAATAATAAAATTTAATTATTAGAAAATTAAAAAAATCATATCAAAATTAATAATGATAATAACATACTTTTATCGAAACTGTAAATTGTAATGAATGAAAACTAAGGCATTCAACCTTTTATGCTTTAATATATTCCTTTTCTTGGAGTGGATAAATTCAAATGTGCTCCAGTTTTTTTCATAGCCTGTTACAGTGATACATTGACTTAAAATTTGAATTGCAAACCTTTTCAATTTTGGAACATCATTTCCGAATTGTTCCCATCAAGAAACTATAAGTCATAAGATAAACAAAAGTAACGTTATAAATAAAATAAAGTGATAATTAATTTTCAACAAATAAGAACAAGAAAATAACTAATACCTGGAGAAAGTTTTCCTCATTGTCGAATAGCAATCGACATTCCAAATCCCCATAAGACAACTTATAAAGTTCCATTTGCGAGCTTAAGGGATCTTACATTGCGTCAATGCTAACAATTGTTATAATAATAAAAAAGCATTCCTCTATTAACTTCAGCTTGCTTAGTAAGATCCAGTCTAAAATAGACACTATGATTCAAAAATGCCCCAGCTATAAACAACGAAGAAGAAAGTTGTCTTTCCCTTCTCTTATTAATGATTAAAAGATATAGTGTGTACAAAGAAGGCCTATGTTTCAGATTGGACTTGATTGCTTCCATCACTCTCTTTGTGGCATAAAAAAAACCATTGTTGGTTTTTCTTCACTATCAGCCAAGCGAAACACCCTACTAAAGGCTCACAAACTCGAATAACAAATTGGCACCGAGACCAAAATTCTTTATCTTCCAATATAATTTTACAAACATCTGGAAGTGCATCCCACAAGAGTGGCGTGCCCTCACTTGGAAACCATCCAAAAACAAATGCATTTCTCCTATTTTAGAACAGTTTTTGGGAAACCTCCAGCCGAAATTACAAATTGACTTCTTCCGAACATTTGTTGCCCCTTGTCTTAAGTTTTTAATGACACCAAACTCATTCAATTTGGTTCAAAAAAATCACTTCATTTGGAGGTCAGACGAGGAAGTTATTTCCAAAGGAATCAAACATGATTTTTGCCCTAAACCACATTGTATCTGTTTCGGGACAATTAACATAACTTTCAGTAGAGTTATCAGATTAAAGTCATTCTTAGACAAATTGAAAGAGGACTTCAATATATACAACTTTCATGAAGGCCTTAAAGGTAGATTCTATAGTCTAGAGGGTCAAAATTGGACCGGACGATATTGATAAGGTAGACGATTCAGTCTATAGTGGACCAGATGATAGGGTAGATAATTGGGAAAATTGACATAACTTTCTCTAGAGACATCTGATTAAGGTCATTCTTTGATGATTTGAAAGAGGACTTCAAGATCTATAACTTTCATAAGACTTTGAAGGTAGATTCTATAGTATAGAGGGGCAAAATTGGACCAGATGATAGGATAAACGATTCAGTCTATAGTGGACCAAATGATAGGGTAGATGAATTGGGAAAATTGACATAACTTTCTCTATAGATGTCAGATCAAGGTTATTATTGGACGATTTAAAAGAGGACTTCAATATCTACAACTTTTATGAAGACCTTAAAGGTATATTCTATCTTCTAGAGGGTCAAAATTGGACCAGACGATAGCATAGATGATTCAGTCTACAGTAGACCAGATGATAGGGTAGACGAATTGGAAAAATTGGCATAACTTTCTCTAGAGACATCAAATTAAGGTCATTCTTGGACAATTTGAAAGAGGACTTCAAGATCTACAAATTTGATGAAGACTTAAAGGTAGATTCTATCATTTAGAGGGTCAAAATTGGACCAGACCATAGTGTAGATGATTCAGTCTATAGTGGACCAGATGATAGGGTAGACTAATTGGGAAAATTGACATAACTTTCTCTATGGATGTCGGATCAAGGTCATTCTTAGATGGTTTGAAGGAGGATTTCAAGATTTATAACTTTCATGAAGACTTGAAGGTATATTCTATTGTCTAGAGGGTCAAAATTGGACCAGACCATGGGGTAGACGGTTCAGTCTACAATGGACCAGACAATAAGGTAGACGAATTGGGAAAATTGACATAACTTTCTCTAGAGACATCAGATTAAGATCATTCTTAGACAATTTGAAAGAGGACTTCAATATCTACAACTTTTATTAAGGTTTTGAAGGTAGATTCTATCGTCTAGAGGGTTAAAATTGGATCAGATGATAGGGTAGACGATTCGGTCTATAGTGGACCAGATGATAGAAGGTAAACAGTACCCAGAAGGAGTTTATGAATAATGCATATACGAAGTTTATGAACAGTGCATAGAAGAAGTTTCAGTCGACACTCCTGAGCATCTCCACTTATAAGGATCATAACTTTGGACTCCGATGCCCAAAAATTTCATACTATATATCGTTGGAAAGTTAGAAAGATAATCTACAACTTTCTTTAAGGCATCTTTGCCTAAATCAGCCTAGATTAATCCAGATTTTCTTCCAAAGTTAGAACACGAAATTTTCCCTTATGAAAACTTGAAAATGCAATGTACAAACTTGAGAGGGTCATGAGCAAAAATGCATTCATATTCTATTTGCATCAAAAGATAAGAGTTTTACAAATCTTTAGTGGGCATTTCAAGCCGCAAATATATTAATATCTCAAAATCCCAAAATACAATAGATACAAGAACAATAATTTGCTCAAAATGCAACTAAGGCCTTGTTTTACAAGATTAGCTTCAAATACAAAATAAACAAAGATCGGAGTGATGCCTTGACCCTTGACTACTCGATATCTTGCTCATCACCTGGATATGGGGAGGAGAATGTGGGTGAGCGTAAAGCCCATAGGTAACAATTTTATAATCGGTAACATGCAAAACCATTTATGAAATCACTTCTATCGCAAAAATTCACATTTATGCAAATTATGTATGCATCACTCTTGTCAACTTATCATGAGCACATAAGCATATCAAAATAGTTCGGGTGGATCCAAAAGTAGAACGTACTATGCATTTCTACATAATGGTCTTGCGTAGCCGTGAACTTATGGGAGTTCATGAAGGAGCTCCATGCTACTAGCGGGCAGGCGGGAGAAGTCTTTCGTCAAAGTGCAGTTGACTTAACTTAGGGGGCCACCACAAACTCACATAACATGTATTTCATGACTTGTAAAACATATTACCCAAAAGGCCCATTTCGGAAACTTGATTTCTTAAGCTTGATATCCTTTTAAAAAAATCATTTTCATAAATCAAACAAAATTCACATGTAAAATATGCAGCACATTCTCAAAGCATTCAAAGAACAATAAATGCACATTTTAGAAGTAGTTGAAATCATTTATTTCCATTTCTTGAAAGAGATATTAATGGCTCATTACTTAATTATAAAAATGTAGCCCACCTTGAGTTCTTTGCTTAATAAATTGGCTTAAGGATGTCTTTCTTCTTGCTCCTCTTGCCTCTCTTGATCCCCTTCTTGATTTCCTTCAACAATGACAAATTCCCACTTAATAGGGTTTTTAATTGAAAATTCCACAAAGTAAACAAACTAAAATTGGTTTTAGAATACCTAAACCCATGCATTTCCTAAGCTTCATGAACCAAAATCCTTCTAAAAATCCAAAAGATTAACAATGATCTTACCTTGAATTTTCACCTAATGAAGAGATTTTTAGTTCAAAAGAAAGCTCTTATCTTTCTCTACCTTTTTCTCTTCTTGCACAACCTCAAAATCTCTCTAGAAAGCTTAAAAAAAATGAAACCCTAGCTCAACTCTCTCTTTTCCTCTTAACCACCGAAACCTCTCTTCTTTCTTTTTTTGATTTGTTATTTCACTCCTTTCCCCCTATTTTCGTTTTCCCCCTTCTTTAGGAAAAAGAAAACACTTCTTTCTTCCTATTTTACCCTTAATGATTGATAAAAGTCCACCTTGCCCTTCCTTTAATGCCTTATGGTTTTTAAACTTAAGTAAGCTACCTAAAACACCCTTTTTTGCATTCTTACTACTTTTAATTTAACTAACCCATGAAATAAATTCTACCAACATAGACATAAAAAAAATTTAACTCCAAAAAATTCACCTACTCAAACCTCATAATTATTTAAAACATGTTTAACTAAAGAAGAAAAATTCGAAGGCCAACATATTGTATCCATTATAGGTTAATAATAATAAGATTGAGAAGCATTGAAAGATGAACCTATATCGTACCACCAACTAGCTACTGCTATATCGACATGATTTTTTCCTTGATAACCCCCTTTGAGCTTTGGCCTTTCTTTTTGTATAAACCATATTTTATGCTTTTAAACTTAAACAAATGTCCTACCCAAGTCATAAAGCTAGTGGAACATTTGTGATTGTTAAGTTTGTGGATATACAAAATTCTAAGTGTGGGGGTGTACATATGTGAGGGTTGGTTATAATATTGAGATGTTATTTTATGTCTTATCATTGAAATTCCCATGTTGATGTAGTTTATTTTAAATTTTTTATTTAAGGAAAAGAAAGAAAAAAAGGGAAAAGAAAAGAAATGAATAAAAGAGAAAAAAATTGTTTAAAATAAATGTATCAAGGAAGAATTGCATATGTGTTGAGAAGTTGTTTATTGTTTATGCATCTTCCTAGAGTTGTAATGGACGTATTATTTGAGTATGTTGGATATGAGGTAGAGGTTGGTTTGGAAGGTTCACTTTTGTGATTTCATCGGCATAAATTATATGAGTGATTCCTTCGGATTGGTATGTGATTCATGTGGTTTGTGTGTGAGAGCTGAATGGGGTTGTGAAATAGAAATGTTGCATTTGTCATAGCTGACGATACCCAGTTTTTGACTGAGTGTTACTTTTGTTTCGCTAGCTTTGTTGACTTTTATGCTACTTGACCCAAATATATCTTACCTTACTTTTGCCCACATTACAACCTTAAAAATTCCTTTAATTCATGATTTTTCATGTGAACATTAGTGGTGGAGAAATGAAATAATATGCAAAATTATGGATTGTCATGATTATGAATGGTGTTGAGTGTACCTATGGATATATTTTAATTAAACACATTTTTCGAATCTACCATTAGATTGCTCAATTTTTTAAAATGATGAATGTTGATTGATCATGAGTAAAAGCTTGGAATGTTGACATCTTGCTATGATTTTTGAAAGTCACTCATCTTTGCTTATGATTGTATATTCTTAGAAAATAAAGGAATTGAGTAAATGTTTTGGGTCATTGAGCTTAATTTGGATGTTTTGCTCGAGGACAGACAAAAGCTAAGTGTGGGAGAAATTGATATGTGTTTAATTGTTGATATTTTTAATTATTTACACTTAGCGATTAATGATATGAAAATGCTTAAGATACTCACTTTAATTCATATATAATTTTAGGTACAATTTGGAAGCAAATAAATTAAAGTGAGTCGAAAGTATCACATATGGGTCATTTTTCGAATATTAATTTTTACTTGTATTCATAAAGCAAGAAGAAAAAAATAAGAGCAAGAAATGAACAAATTTAACCCAAAAGAAGTGGAACCACAATAGTTGGACTGATGCAAAACGACAGCATCATTGACCAATCAAAAAAAAAAGAAAGAGGCTAGGTGGCTGCGCTGCATTTAACGCAGCAACGCATGCGTTGACGTAGCGTGAACGTTGCAGCGTGAATGCTGCAACGCTGCGTTTACACAGCGTATGTTACGTTCAACTCACGCTATATATGCTGCATTTAAGTAGCTTACAGAGGAGAAAGCAACGAACTTAAATCGTCAAATCAGAGAAACAGGAGACGGAGCACAAGAGAGGAATAAATCAGTAGAGGACATTTATGGCAGCAGCTTGGCGTGGACGTAGGCGCAGGTTCGAAGAAGCTTCGTATGCGGCTTGGCTTGGAGATGCTAGAGAGCTGGCATTGCCGTGGAGAAGGGCAGGCACAGTGAACAGTAGGCAGTGAAGAGAGGGCTTAGAACTAAAAACTCCTATGCTTATTCGTCAATTCAATGAACAGTAAAATTGTGAGGAGCTTGCGATATTGAGAAGAAGTCAAGGGGTTTTTAGCTAGGGATTGGAATAGGGGTTGAAGCAATTTTTCGAAAAAGACTCATGAAGAGCTAGACGTCTCGACGCCGATTCGGATGCGACATCGACGCCAATGACCCAAGTTAACTAATTTTTTATTATTTTATTGTTTATTTTTCTCATTAGGAATTGATTGTGTTATCCGATGTTAATTGATTGGGGTTGAATGTATGGATAATCAAATTTTCGTTATTATTTGGTTATTTGTGTATGAACCCATTGGGTATTGTGATTTGATGATTTTAATGATTTCATTGAATCATTAATTGCAAACCCATTGCTAGAATTTCGATGTAATCAGTAATTGTTATGTTGAAATTTATGTGTAGTGACTAATAATTCGTAATCATCAGGGATAACATGACCTAGGTTAAATGACACATCGTATTTGGTTGTTACCTTGATTAATCGATTTTCCTAATTCGTAATACTACTGCCTAATTAAATCTAAAGATCGTATTCTAGGTTGTTCGGTGGTTAGGTTTAATTAACGATCGTATCTTGATTAAACAAAACCTGAGGGAAAACTCGAGTTAATTATTAACCTATGATTAATAATTGATAGGAGAGGTTAAAGAACAATAGATTAATAAAATATGCTTAGTCAGGGTGTAACATAGACGAAGTTATTTGCTGGGCCCCCCAAGATTTAAAAAATTAAAAAATTTTATTTTTAATATATATATATATACTCTCTGATAACTAAACAAGACCCTCTCTGGAAGTGTGTTGCGTCGCCACCGTCAATGTGATTTGTGAAAGATTGTACGAAGAGGGGTGTTGCAAAATTTTTCTTTCACATGGTGGTGATTAGACATTAATCCCATAAGATTTTGAACTAATTTCAAGGATAGACCAGTTTCAATAGCGACATGGAGAGCAGTCATGAGCTTTTCAGTGATATCGGCAATTATTGAATTGAGATTTTCCTTAAAAAAGTTAGAAACGGTGGTCCAATCACCTTCAATGGTAGCTTTGTACAGTGGCAGGTAATGATCGACACGAGAAGGTAAGGCAAGGCTGGCATGTCTGACTGTTTTTCTTGACTTTTTGTTCTTTTGTCACGTCTCAAGTCTGCTTTTTATATCGACAAGTTTTATAATATTTATTCACGAAAGGATTTAGGGATGTTTCAGCGAATGCACATATGACCGTTTGATCAATAATTTAATTAAGTTGTTGCGGTAGGGTTATTTTTTAGTATATTTGATAGCTGCTACCTCTTTTATAGAATTAGTAAATATTGGTTCTAACTATTTTTTTGTAGTTATGGAAAAATACTTTAAAAAATTAAGATCAATTGTTCAGTCATTATCGTCTGATTTAAATCAAAAGGTTAATCAAACTTTTTTTTAGTTTTGATATGAAAATTTTTGTGAAATCTATATTTTATTTGGACCATCCTATCTTAAATTCCTGGCTTCGTCACTGGAGTGTAGGCCGAGATTGAATCAAAGAACCGAATCCCTACCGAATTCCCCACCTTTATCATTTTTTTGCATGTTTTCTTTAATTTATTTTTATTAGTTAGTTTTATTTTATTTTCTTCTTTCAAAATCCAACCCCCTTTTTTTTTCCTAAACACCGGTTAATTTCATTCCATAAACTTTGCACACTCTCTATGGCGACCTAGACTCGCCATTGCTATAGTAGTAGTCTAGTTATTTTATTTTGACTAACGTAACAATGTGTGGTCAATATACTTTAAAGAATATTTATATGCATAAATAATTTTTATGACAAAATAAAATATAGTTAAAATTAAAAGTATTTTTTATTTTTATATTGCCAAATAGTTTACTGTATAAAACTCTTAAAGAAAAACTCTTTTTTAAATGATAACCAACTAGCTTTTTCAAAAATTTCTTTCTCGGAACAAAACCTACTGACAAAATTTCTCTGCAACTTGCTCTCTACTTGAAGTTCTCTTCTTCTTTTTCTATGTTCCAATAGATGAGATCTTCTTTGATACCTCCCTTTTTGTTGTACTTGAAGTACAGAACAAGTTGAACCATTCCTAGCAGAGTACCGATGACATTTGGTGCCTGCCAAAAACAAATTCATATTGAGAAAATGCACCAACTTCCAAACTGTACACACGAAAATAAGTATTAAAAAAAAAGGTACAAACCGCAACGTAGAAGTCAAGTTCCAATAGTCCATAAATCGACCAAAGGGCACTCGCAAAGAAGGTGAAAAATGATAAATAGAAGGGCATAAATTCCACACTTTGTGTTTCTATCACTGTTTTCTGCCAAAAAAAGGTAGTCAATAAATATTTTATTTTTATGTTAAATAGAAAGCTTCAATTAAAGAAACATCTAATGTGAACAATTTATAAATTAACCCTTTAATGTTAATATTTATTTGCATATCAAACTTAATAACGAATTAAAGAACTTGTCTTTATTTATTCCATATATTAAACATATGTTAATATTAAGAATGAATTTATTGCCTTAATAACCCTGTGTTATTCAAAAGTTGCTAAAAAAATCCTGACATATAAAAATTAGCAAAAAAAATCCTAAGTTGAAATTTTATTAACTCACAGCCCCTTAACAACACATGGCTAAGAGTTTTTTTTGCAGCAAAATTGAAAACATAAGGTTAATAGAGTAACGTTTTATATCTCAGGGTTTAATTAGCTACTTTCGTATAACACAGAGATTGCTACAGCAATTTTGTCCTACCCATTTTCATGTTCATTTGTGCTCTCTCTCCCCTCTGTTTCTCCTCTCAATTAAACTTTATTTTAGTAAAAATTGGATCCTTTATTATTTTATTATTACTCTAATATGAAATGTACTGAATGTGGGGCTGAAGCCTAACCCACGGGTTTTAATGTGCAGGAATGCTACGAGGAATACACTTATGCAACTTCTTGCAATAATTATGCCGTGCTTGGTTACAAATAATAATACTCAATTTGGTTTTAAAATCAGCATCATTATTAATATATCATATTTAAAGGATAGTTTATGATCTTAAAGTATTGCATAATATATCTATATATTATCAACTAATCCCGCTAATTCAGAATCGTTATATTTTGATTGTCTCATTTGATAATTATTATTGATTTTATTCCTTTTATCTAAAAATATCTTTTCATTCAAAAATCAAAATATAATTATTAATAATTGTTAAGAAAAATGTGTTAGAACAAATATTCTACATTATCTTTTTTTTCTCTTCTTCTTATATAATTTTAAAAATAAATATAATTTATTTAAATTTCTATTATTATGACTTTAGAGATAGAGTTTATGTAAAATTATAAATTATATAGTACGATATATTAAAGAACTATTTTTGTAATTTTATTTTATAAATTTAGAAAACACTTCAAACGATACTTGATATTGACCAATACTAATACAGTACCATACCAAAACCAAATATAGTATAGATACCTGTACAATATTCATAACATTAATAGAATGACGTTACTAAATTGGAAAACTTAATAGCTTCAATTCTCATGCTTTCATCCCATTTTAGATCATTAGAATTTTAAATTATAATAACGTCCAAATTTAGGATTTCAAACTTAAGTTACTTCAACACCTCTTCTTGTATTACTTTTTTCCTAAAAAGGAAATTTGCTTATATATAGCTTTAACCTTCTTCTAACTCAAATTAATAAATTTTCTATTATACATATCTTATTAACAATTAACCATTAATATTAACTACATTATAGATAACATACTATAACATAATTAACAACTTTAAAAAATTTAAACAAACTAATGATCTGACTAGTAATGTGATATTATCTTAAAGTAACCTAATGACGCAAAACTAGACGATGAAATACCAGAGGAGATGCAAGAGAAGATCAAAGAGGCAAGGTAAATAATATCTTACTTGTTACATGGTAAAGAAAATTAGAAATCGTTGTTCATATAGAAAGTGCAGTGCATATATATAACTCAAAGCACTCTAGTAAGTTTCAGCAAGCTTTGCAAGATTGCAAAATTATATTATGCTATGGTCTGATGCTATTTTGTAGCGGTTATTAGTGAATATTATTATTAAATAAAGATTTTTATTCAATAAAATATTATTTTTATTATATATACTAATAATAACTACTAATAACCAACAAATAATTCAGAAATTATTTTTAAAAATAATAAAAAATGATATGGTTTTGATCTTGATGAATTGATATAATTGCATCACATAGATAAATTTCCCTCCAATGTCAACTATAGAGCCCTTGCCCCACCTCCACGTCGGACTTCCACCAGGACGGTCGGCTTCTTTTGGGGCAAAGTTGACCACGTTGGTCGAACGATTGAAATATCTTTTCTAAAATGATATCGTTTTAGATTAACCTTTTAATATAATATCATTTTGATGTTTAGGTTTGGAAAGGACAAGCTAAAGCAACGTAGTTTAACTTGACTTATGGCCAAACCTACAACTCTATGACGTTAACTGAACATAAGCAGGAAAACATAACCTGATGCTATAATTGATATTTCCTTTTTGAGGAATGTAGGACTTAAATATTTTACCATCTTTAACCCTTGCTCTAGTTATATTTTAGGTTGTATTATTAGGTATAAACTTCTTATTGGCTTAATCCTCGTAACCCAACATAATGACATGCATTATAGGGTTATTCTAGCCAATAAATATTCCTTCGATCCTTGTGCAACATATATATATATATATAGATAGATAGATAGATAGGGAAAATATTTAGTATTCACCTGCTATAACTTTATTCAAGTCAAAGAATTTTGTTTAACATGAACAAAATTTCAAGTTTAAGTCTCAGTTCTAAATTTTATGAGAGTAT